>CAJHNH020001304.1:203207-233207 GCA_905116865.2 Candidula unifasciata | reverse complement strand
GCGTAAGTCATAACAAAAGCTATGTAATTTTTGACTTTTTCAATTTGGATGTTTTTCCTAGATCTTTTCCACGCAGATTTAGATCTTTTTAGATATTTGTTGACACCGTTTTGGATATCTTTTTTCAAAGAAAAGTGGCAACACTGGTTATAGGCCTACACCATACCAGTGAAGGCTTAGTAAAGTTAAGTATAGGACCCTTTTCATGTCATCGGGCATACCGGGCTAGACCTTGCTTGATATAGACCATTCAACATTCGGTGGGTAATGTGGTCAACATCACGCTGGCCGCCTTGACTTCCCAGGTCTTTAGCTGGTACGTACCCCCAGTTAGGATCGAACCCGGCACTCCGGCATTACGAAGCCTTCGCATCGACTTAGCCACATACTTTTTGGTAATCCAAATTCTCTAAACATATTGTTACATGTATCCCCCACCACTTGTATTGATCCGCGCCACATAACCTTGATTAAAATCGATTTGAAAACTCCCGGTTTTTTAATTTACCTGCGCGGATGTGTCGTTTTCAACACCATCGGTCAATGAAGTGTCCCATTTCCGCACCGACGACTATAGCGACCTGTTTGTTCAATTATCCCCGGATGAGTAGTTCCCCCTGAATCTTTAGCTGTCGTTCTCGAATTTCTCAAGCTCTGTATACGCCAAATGTTTTACTCTGTTTTATATTCTTTAATCGGCACCATTTATAAATGGTAATTGTTATTATTCTTTGGGTTTTAATCATGTTATGACTGTTATTGTAGGAAGTACATTATTACTCAGCTGCTGTTTTTTTTTTTTTTTTGAATGTTAATCTCACACTTGCCTTGTTGGTGCTTTTGATTAATATATTCGTTTCCTAGGTTACTGTTTCTCGTTTCTAGTTTCAAACAGCTAGTTAAAAATGCGGTTGGCAGGCATTTTTGTGAATTACAGCTAGCTCGTGTAAATCTGCGCCTTTCAAACCAACAAATCCTAAATTTTGACGAAACACTTGTTGCGGGACAGCGGGTCTAACTGACCCTAGATGACACAAAGAGAGTATCATCTCTGTTCAGTTCTGCGTAAATCTTTGTATGGTATAGTTGTTATCAGCAGTTGTTGCTCGGGCCTTTTATTGTTTCTGTTTTCTTGGATATTGCTCTTCAGATCGTTCAGTGGTAGCTTACAATTTCTCTTGTTACGAGGAAGCCAAGACAATGTACACTTTCATGGTGTCTCTAATTGCCCATTTTTCTCCAAATCTAGTTTAAAAATATTTGATTTAAGCATTTGTTGTTGTTGTTGATGTTGTTGCCAGATTCACTCTGTAGATTTAGTATCTTCTACTTCTTCTTCAGCATTCCGAGCCCAGAAGTTGATTGCTGCAGATATCACCCGCCTCCATTCATCTCACTGGTTGGCCTTCTCTTTCCAATTGGTGACACCAAGTGTTTGCAGGTCTGTCAGGACATAATCTCTTAATCTTCGTCTTGGTCTGCCTCGTGGTCTACGACCATTAATCTTCCTTGTGTATACAGTTTTTACTTCTCTGTCATCTGATATTATTTCTATATGCCCTAACCATTAGAATTAGTACCGGGCAACATAATTCAGAAGCTTCAAGGGTTGTTTTTTTTTTTTTTTCTTTATTATAGCCTGTTTTAGTCATGTGAAGCAGATAAATGTGTTTATAGTAATCATATAACCGGATTAATCACGCACTATGAGATCTTACAAATATTTAATAATTTAATAAAGTAAACATGAAAACATAAAATGTAGAGTTCTGTATTAGGGAATAGTAAGGTAAAGATCCGTTTTCACGCCTTTAGGCGCATTGGACATATGGGAAGAGCACCCATATTTTTACAGACCAATCGGCACTCGGTGGGTAATGTGGTCAGAATTACGCCGGCAGTCTTTACTTCCCCAGGACAGCCATCCTGGTACCTATTTTAGGCTGGGTCGAACTGCGACGCCCCATACCATGATAACAATCCACGCAGCCAGCAGTGGGTTTCGATAGCGGTACGTTGGAATTACGAATCGGACTGGCAACGCCTACGCCACTGACGCCGCGTATTACGGAATACTAATATAAAATATGTAATGAGTTGATGACTCGTTCAGTTCAGAGGAGCATGATTCTCGACTCATGTGTTTATAGATCAAAGAGCAGTGTATGGGGGATGTGTTCAACATCACGTCGGAAGCCTTTAGTCCCCATGTTATCTTCGGCTGGGTCGCGTTGTGAGCCAAGATACATTTCCCCTATATCCGCTCGGTATGGATCGCAGCCCCCCTCCCCCCCCACCCCCCCCCCCCCCCCCAAAAAAAAAAAAAACTTAACGTTTAAAATCAGAACCGGAATCCACCTTATTTTTAGTGGCTTTAGAGTAGACTGGGTAACGAAGACAGTAATAACTAACACTGACGATGGTCAAAAATGACCTAAACTCCCAGGTCGACCCCGTTTTGAGTGGTATCAGGTGCAGTCCTGCCACCACTGGTGATCCTGAGGTTGTGATCGGTCTATAAAAGTCTAGCGCAGACATCTGAGCTAAAATACTGTAGGAAGAAGGATAAGTAGTGACCATGGTATGGTGCTTGATGATTGCTAACTCTGGTTTTCCTCTTTGTCACAGGATGTTACTAATATCAGGAGGCCAGTTCAACGATCAGTACCCTAAACCACATCAAGTAAAACGCAGCATACAACCGGCTGTATAGGGGAACCTCAGTAAACACCTCAGTCAGGTCCAGGCACCAATGTCAATGGCTCCGTGAGACGGCAAATGTCTGATGTTTTTTGATAATCACCATTAGCTTGTGTCCTCAAATCAGGAGCTTGTTATGTGGTCATGTTGCTAACAACTGCCACGACCAGAGGCTGGCATTGAGTCTAATTTAGAACATTTTAACAGTAACAAGGAACCTTCTCCTTGAATACATTATCCTATACGATAAGCACTATAGTACTTCACATACAAGTATTCACGTCTTGTATCAGACTCCAGTGACTTGTGAACATTGTATTTATTATTGAATTCACAAGATTTTTACCAGCTGAAGGAACTGTTGGAGGAATCTGCACTTTAGATAACAGGACGTCCTGGACAGATAGGTTGTGGTCGCCAGCAATTGAAGCCATTTATAACACCAAGGCCAGTTACCTAAGTCCAAAATTCCAAAGTTTGGCAATTATGATACTTTCTGCTGCTAGGGTAGTAGTCCATCTCTAGTAGAGAATTCTTTGCTTCCCTAGCTGGTTTACTTTGTCTTGCTGAATTCATTTCTTTACATTCTTACTTGTGTTGCGCCAATTACATGATGTTTTGTTATTTTACATTTGGTAGTTAAGTCAATCCTTTACATTTCTTAAATTGTCTGGGGTACCTGTTGAATTGTTGAAATTCATGTTTTAACGATGTATTTTGACTAGCATGGGATTAGTATTTAATCTGTTGGCTTAAAATTAGTAGTGGTGAAGTCAGTCTAATTTGCGCCTAGGAATATTTATTAATTCTGTCGTGCCATAATTTGAGTCGCCTCACTCCTGAAGTAGGTTGGATGTTCTTTGGAGCTGCGGGATACCACCTAGACCATTGCGAGCCAACATCTCAACATTCAAACTACTTCAGAGTGTCCTTTTGTTTCATTAGGGGAAACCCTAATAAAGATACGTGAGAGCAGCGCTATGTGACAAACACACACGCACAAAGCAAGAAAATCAATTAAGGAGCAGGTAAATAACATTAAGGAAATCCAAATAGATTATATATATATATATATATATATATATATATATATATAATATATATATATATATATATATATATATATATATATATATAAGTATTTAACTCTTTTATTACCAAGAAACTTATTATATAAATTAACGACAATTTTTTTCAAAGTAGGTTTCTTCTAACTTATAATGCCATAAATAGTTATTTTACATCTTTCTGTCCTTTACAATAGTAACTATGTGAGCTATCTGTCCTGTATTGAATTTTTTTTACAAACGCTAACAGCAATTCAGATTAAACAGTTAGTATTCTAAAGTAATTTTAAAGTTAAAACTGTCTGGGACTGCAAGAGTTAACACTAATACCAGATCGTCACTGCTGTGAGAATCAGAACAATGAAAACGTGAAACAATTACTAATAAATTATTAAGATTCGTTAATTCATATTAGTGCAGAAATAAAGTAATCACTAACATGGCGCTTAGGGGGGATAATTCACAAGTGCCAGATGGGGAAAACCCGATGGTATCGGACATGACACATATTGAGAAAACTTAATAACAGTTCAATCGAATGCCCTTCCTATGGGACCGATACGGTAAAAGAAATTGAAGCAAATATAAAAGGACATGGGAAAGAAAATTAGACACAGATGAATAACACGGGTAGGAGGTACTGGATTCCAGGAGATAGAAATGATAGAATGGCTTGGTGTTAGCTTGTGCTACGAGCTGACAAGTAGATTCATACAAGTGAGATAGTCTATCCTTTTCTTTCGCATGCAGCTCTGCCCATGTCCTTCCCATCTTTATAACTTCATTCTTCAACTTCCTTCTCCAGGTTGTTTTTTCATTTTTTTTTTTTTTTGCATTCCTTTATTCCTATGCCCCTGTGGGTTCAGTGCGAAGACTTTTTAGTTATATTGTTCTCTGGTTTTCTCAATGTGTGTCCTATCCAACACAAATGATTCAGATCTATCAAACGGGTGCACGCGCAACAACCAGGATCTGAAACAGGACTGCAGTCCAGAAGTGGCCGAACAATAAGAACTTTACGCCAGAGTTTACAGCCGGTGAACACAAAGAAAAAGAAGAAGAAGATAATGAAATAAGAACACTATTCATTTATGAGAAAGAGGTAATCAAGTTTTCGTCGGTCATGTGATAATACGAGAGTCACCGAATAACACCCTGATGAATGGAGAGATCAACAGTAGAAAAGGCAGAGGCAGACAAGAAGAGACGATGCTCAGCGACCCGAGGCGATGGCGTGGTGGAACTAATTCAAAATACTAAGGACCGAGACCTGTATAGAAACATGAGCGCCTACTCTGCTGGGTGGTAAATGATTAAGATGAACTACTCAAGTACAGGTGTGACAGGATCCGAAGCAAAATAAAATGGCGTGGGCGGTTTATTGGAACGCAACATTTCCCACCACAGGAGCTAAATCTGAGAAGAGAACAGGATAGCGGTCAAGAAGATGGGATGGTGACATCAAGAAATTGTGTAATACCACGAAATAACAATAGCCACCGCCACCAATGTAGGTTTCAACTTCAATTCTGGCAATATTGTGAATTATGCTGCTTCAACTGCCCCTAAACCCACACGAAAGCTACTGCTGGTGATTATGACGCCTTTGGACGCTTCTCCCCACAAAGAAGCTGCAGAACAGAAAATGTGGAAGACGTATTGCCGTCGGCTGTCAAGGAGGAAATGGCACTGGCAGACAGATGGATGAATGCTGACAGGTCTAGTGGGACGCTGACTGTGTACCTGCCTGTTTGCCTTTCTCGAATTTGCCTGCACTGGATTGAATTCAGGTTCTGGCTCCCTGGAACATCGATTGAAGTGAGTTAGGTTACTCTGTTGTGTCATGCTTGTGGCTCAGTTCATCCGGTCTGGAAAAGTAGTTCGATTAATCCAAACTAGTTTTAAGGTAGCAGATTCAGGTACTTTTTTTGGTTGTACTGTGTACAAGCACCGTTTTGAACTCTCTTAGTACCAAAGAACACATTATTTGTTTTCTGCTGAGGTCTTTTACAAGAGCAAACATCGATTTATGCAACTTTTCCCTTTAAAAAAAATATTTCATGACTTAACTAAAGCAAGTTGGCGTCCTCAGTAGCAGCATCTATGCTTTATTTCCCTAGGGCATTTGTTTGTTTTTTAAGTGTTTACGCAGATCAAAGTGACTATTTTTGTGGAAAACCTCTTGTGACTAAAAGATAAAAGCATTTTTTTTTTCAACGCTTCTGTAAAAGCTACTTTGACGTGAGTACCGGTTCCTTTTCAGATACTTCGTGGTGAGTTATCCTTTAACAAGATGTTGCAAAAGCAACCCCAGGATTTTTTTTTTCTGTGGTTTTTCTATCCACATTTAAGTTCAATAGTTAGCCATATTATTCCAGAATACGAAATCACGAAATCAGACGAATG
Source organism: Candidula unifasciata (assembly GCA_905116865.2). Classification (NCBI taxonomy): domain Eukaryota; kingdom Metazoa; phylum Mollusca; class Gastropoda; order Stylommatophora; family Geomitridae; genus Candidula; species Candidula unifasciata. The sequence goes on along the minus strand of CAJHNH020001304.1, from coordinate 227,034 downwards.
CTAGGAATAAAGGCAGTCTTACATATCATCATAGAACAACAAACGAAATGGTTTGGACACCTAACAAGAACGCCCTGGTACTATCGGCCACAGCGAGCCACACTAAAACGTTACAACGGGTATAGAGCGAGTGGAAGACCTCGGAAAACATGGAGTGATGGCATTAGGAATAATCTTACAGAAATAAACATCAGTCCTAATAGTGCTCTTGGTAGAGCTCACCAACGAAAGTTACTTCAGACACTTCACTGAGGTACAAGATGGAAGAGAAGAAGAAGAAGAAGAAGAAGTTAGCTATCACCAACGGTCCACTCTCGATACTATTGTCGAAACCAATGCAAGGTGGTCTGATACCAAGTCGAACCCAGCACCGCAGCATCACCAAGCACGGTTGTAATACCTAAACCACAGGCGCCGACTTATGGCGAGTACTGACAACTTTATTTCTAGAGGAAAACAAAGCCCTGAGCAGGTTTGTATGGAACTTAATCTGACCCTTATTTCGTGTCATGTCCGATAAAGGAGTCCATGTTAGTAGCCAAGCTACTGTCAGCATAGATCTTGAGGCTCTATTTTCTCGTTACCATCTCACTGAGGTTTAAGAGTTACACCGTGGAAGAGATTGGGGCCTCACTCCGTAAGACAGTATATCCAAAGTTGACAATGGGTACACTGCAGTCAACCTTCATTGTGAAGACGGCACACAACTGAAAACGAGAACATGCTAGCTCTTCAGTGTGGAGATACATCAAACGGTGTAGCGATTAATCTTAAAGCTGAACTGCTACAGTAGCAGCTGAACATTTGCTACAAGAGCGTACAGCATTAAAAAAAATAAAAGCAGTTTAAACTGAACTACTCCTGTCAAACTGAGCTAAGTAAAGGCACATGACGCTTTTCCACACCTTCAAGCGTATTGTGTATATAAGGCTACACCTATATGTTATAGACCAATCTGACCTTGGCGGGTAATGTGATCAACACCACGCCGGCTACCTTTACTTCTTATGACTACACCTGGCACCCACTCAAAGCTTGGTCGACCTGGGAGCCAAAGTCATTTTCAAAAATAAAAAGGGCAGGCTCCTTCCGGACCCAACCCACGACCATGTTCCCTTAAACTGATCTTTTTCATTTTCAAGTCCATGTTGTGTGGCTTTGGTAGTCGCGTCTATCCACAACCTTCTGTCTCGTGCACTTTCAATCAACTCGGACACAGATGATTCTCCATGCCTTTATGTCAAGCTGTCCAGCATTTGTTCTCTCTGCCTCTCCTGCCCTTTAACTTTCCTATTGTCACGATGTACTACAGTTTTCTCTTTCCCATCACATGACCAAATAATGTAGATTGTCTCTTTCTAATGTGGGCAATCAGTTCTTTTCGTGAGTCAGTTTCTTTCAACACGTTTTAATTAGTCTTTTCATTTGTCCATGATATTTTTATCATTCGCGTATAAAACCAAATATACTCAAATTAAAAGTCTATACAAAGGTCAAAGCTGATTGCTGGTTTGTTGAAACATATTACTTTTAACGTTAGAGTTAAATCGAGCAGATCGACGTCATCGCAAGGGGTTTGTCCCACATGGCTCGGTCTTTCTCGGCAAAACGGCTAGCCGTCTGCCGACAGCGTCGCACAAAGCACGAACTCCGTAGCCTACAGCACCCAGGGATCGCCGTAAACACTGCATTTCTAACCGGAGCAGCACTGCTATGAAACGAACTCACGACCTTCAGAGCGCAAGGCAAACAGTTTGATCACTTCACCACTGAGACCCCTTTCGTGTCTTAGTGTTAATTGATGAGCAAAAGAAAAAGACGCAGGTGGAGGAGGAGAAAGAAGAGGGAGGTGGTGGAGGTGGTGGCAGCTGTATAAAAAAAAAAATAATTACTAAAGAATCCAACATTACAGAACACGTGTTGCAGGCATGCTCTTTACCTCAGTAGAAAATTCAAAGTCGAGGCATTCCAGTGAAAGCCACACTGTATGGATCAGTGGAGAGCATTCGTCGCATCCCAGACTTCAAAGTGTCATCTGAAGGCAGAAATAACCGGCAGAGCAAAAAAGAAGTAGAAGAAAATGGCCCGATCAGGGAATCCATCTCAGTCAATAGGCTGGTGTTCTCCTTGTTGTTCCACGCCATTCGTTACTTGCCTAAATACCGGCAACGAGTCAGATGCAACGACTGCCCTGATCAGATCAATCTCACGTGTCTTCTTTAACGTAGCACCGAGTTCCCCGTCTGGGTTCTTTAGACCCTCTTTTGGAGGAAGATAAGAATAGACCCACTGCCATTCCCTCTTTCCGCAACTAGCAGCTCGTCAAAAACGATTAGCCTGGAAATGCTGATATCGCATATGTTCGGTCGAAAGGCATAGATTTTACAGCGTAGCGGCAAACCACAACACCATGTGCCAGCCACACTTTCAAGAATGAAAACATAAAAAGAAGAAGTATCAGTGACTATCTCTATTGCCATTCTAATACTAGAGGTAGATTTGTATGTCCTGGGATTTCGACTTCTTCTAGAACAAGACTGTGAAAGTTGAATTTATTGATAAGTATTAAAATGCAGGAATGGAGGTGTGTCGGCACATGAACTGATATATGCTACAAGAGATCGTGAATTATGGAGAGGCGTGATCGCCCACGCCAGTCGACAAGGCACATGATAATGATGATGATGATGATTCAAATGCAGACTATCTGAGTCATACTTGATTACAAATATCCACGTTATGAGGCTTTGAACAACGGATCAACATCATGGCACACGGTTGGAACCCATAAGTGCTCCATTCTGTTTCATGATCTTAGCACAGGCTCTGTGGCACCGGCGAGGATTCCGACATCCTTTTGGGTAGATTTTTAACTCCAAATTTTGCCAGGGCAGCGCCGTTAGGTTACTCTTTTAGATTTCCAACTGCCAAGGAATTTTTTACGTGCGCAACAATGCACACGAGCGTCCGATCTCACTACCCGGAGACCAGGGGGAATTACTAGAAGTCTAAGTCCATGTGAAAAAAATTCCATCCCTTACCGGGGATTAAATCTGCAACCTCTAGCACTGGAGGCAGACACCAAGCCTCGAGCCCCCGCCCCCTTACATACATCAACTAAGGCTTTGAAGCCTAGTAGTCTGTTTTGATTATATTTATATTCTTGTGAGCTAATTTCCACCCCCAGGAAGGCTAACTCGGGCATTAAATGTATGCAGAAGTCAGATGTGTCTGCCGAAAGGTGCGAGTATCTCAGTGATATTGTAAACGGACACAATGGATTTACGTTTTTTAAATGAACGCAGAAGAAAAAGTTTTCACTCTGTCTTGTTAGATTTTAACATTTCTACTGCAGTGCCAGTTAATGTCTTTCACTGCAGACTACTAAGCTAATAACGGAAGGTATCGGTTAGAATGAGGGAGCCGCCGTGGTCTGAGACAAGATACTCGACTTTAGATCGCAAAGTATTGGGTTCCGTTCATGGCGAGGGCCGGAATTTTTTCAAAAATGACCTTGGCATCAGGTCCACCCAGCCATGAGTGGGTACCAGGTACAGTCATGGGAAGTAAATGCGGCCGGCGTGATGCTAACTATTTCACTTACCAAATTTCGTTTGGTCTATAAAATATAAGTCTAGCCCTATATACCCAATTCGCCTAAAAGACATAGAAAAGGGTCCTTTACTTTTTTTTCTTTACTATGGATTAGAGTCGGCTCTGTGGCTAAGACGATGCGAAAGCTTCGTAATGCCGGGATGCCGGGTTCGATCCCAGCTGCGGGCCACGCGCGTTGCGTTGGTTTCGACAGTGGTATCAAGAAACCGACCGTCCAGCAACCAACTACTGGACGTAAATTTGCCTAGCGAAACCACACAACAGCCAGGGGCTGTTAGGGTTGGTTCTGCAACGTCCTGTAAAAGATCCGCAACTAACCTTTTATGGAATAGAATGAAGATTAGACGCCTATCTCTAATTCCAGCTTATATTATTGACTTTACGACGTGGTTTGTGCAAGCGTTTAGAAAATAACGGGTTGGGGGAGATATAACATCACCACTCACCTAAGGAAAATGATGAAGATTCAATGGAATGAATTCAAAATAGGCGAAGAAATCACAGAAATGTCAGAACAAGGAAGATGGCGATACACTGGCGCGAACGGAGCATCGCCAGACATGATTTTAAGTGGGAAACAAAGGGGCCAATTGTTTCCTCCCAAACCCAGCTTTGTGTAGACGTACTTTTGTTTAATTATTCGTTTGTAGGTACAGTGTTTAGTGGTTAGCTAATCCTTGTATCCCTCTGTTTACTCCTCTCTGGAGAAGTGCTATAATCACCAAGCATGATTCACCTATGACTGGCAACTGTACTTCATGTCAGTATTCATCGACACTTATCTCGAGACAGTACAGCAGTACTGAAGAAGGTCTGAAATAAGTCTTTGTGGTGAAGCCACCAGAGTATCTACGATCTGCTCTTCTGCCAGACCCAACCAGTGGGTTGCACATTTATTGAAAATTTTGTTTAAGAACATTCCGCACATTTAAGAGACAATATATACTCAAGTGGAACATTGTACGACATAATTCATTATCCAGCGCTGTTCCTAGTGAAGTCCGGTCTATGAATTGTTGTGGAGAGGATCAAGTCCATCTCTGATAAGTAACTCAGGATACTCCGGAACTGCAGCCACCCAAGACACTAGTGCCCAATTTTAAGCTCGTCGCAACACGGTTTTGCAGTGATGAGCTGTGAAGTGTTGCAGGCAGCACATAAGTCTTTCTGGAAGAGTTCAGTTCTGAATTCATTAGTTTCCTTAAATTGTCTTCTGCTTTCACTTACTTTTTAAAGTCTCTACCTTTTTTGTATTTATTACATTATGTCTTATTATGGTGGATTCACAATTGTCACTGTCAAATCTTTTCCAGTTCTTTTAGGTTAGATTGTGTGTGACTGTGATGTTGTTTGGTCAAATTAATCACTGTGTTATATTTTGACGATGATAGGTTTGCTATCTGGTCTGGGGGCTTCTAAGTACTGAGGAGGTCAGGCCAAGTTGTGCCCAGATATAGTTATTATTGCAGTGGGAATCATAATTTGAGTCGCCTCACCCCGAAGTGATGTTGGATGGTTGTTGGAGTTACGGAGTACCTTCTAGACCAATGCGAGCCACTATCTAACATTCAGTCACTTCAGAGTGTCTTCGATGACTAGGGGAAACCCTGGAAAAAAAAGACATGTAACAGACGCGTCATGTAAAACAAACTGATGACGTGATTGATGTAAAAAAACAAAAACAATAATAATAATGGTCATGAAGCAGCAACCTCTGATTGGGGCAGAACTCCTGCGACCCGCCTCTAATATTTGTAGACAGTCAAAATCAACTGGTGACCCAGTGATAAGAAGTTTTACGTGACTATGATAAGATAACGAGTGATTAACTAGGCAAAAGATTATCCACCAAAACACTGTTGCACTACTATTATCGTGGCTACCCTCCGAATAACGGTCCCAAATTATCGAGGTTGAAATATACCTTAACAGGGCGTCAGTCACATGTAAATTGCGGACCTCTTTTCGGCGACTATACAGCATACCGCGGAAAAGCTTCCGCTGAGTTAAAGTCACCGCCGAGAGTTTCCCTTGCTAGTGGAGCTTAACTAGATGGCTGGGACTCACGAGCAGCAGCTACCACAGCTTCCTCCATTTTATTTGTTTGTGAGTCCCAGCCATCTAGTGTTTAGCCCCATTTCGCGCGTAGCGACGCGGGGGATACTCTCGGCCATGGCGGTATAGTCGCCGGAAAGAGGTCCGCAATCTACAAGTGACTGAGGTCCCGTTAGGGTATATTTTCGGCCTCGATAATTTGGGACCGGTATTCGGAAGATATCCAATATCATTGTTAGTTTTGTAATTTTATGCCACAAAACTGTTCAAACATTACTGTTTTTTATAGCATCAATTGACATGAAATTTTGTAAAGCTACGTGTAGTAAAACTCATTTACGCACACACTGTCCACGACACGCATATCACACACAGGCGCTGACCAAACTACAATTTCTGTTTGGCGTTTCTTTACGACTGTGTATTACCACTCACCAAACAAAGAACATTAATCGTAATTTGTGGTTGGCAGAAGGGGCAACGAAACGTGTGTGTTCAGATACATTGAGCGCCCCCCCCCCTTTTCCACAGCCAATGATAATATGAAAGCCAACTAAGCGGCGCCTTTAACCATGATGAGACGTTATCTTGTTAAGTATCTGTTTAAACCTAAATTATTTCAAACGTATTAATTTTTTGGGGAGTGGGGGGGGGGGGGGTAGGCGGAGGGGGGAGTCGTTCAGGGCATAATACGAGGACTAGGATGGAACGAAGCCAAAAAGAAAACTGCTGACACCTAAGTTTGGTAATCTGCCTATTAAACCTGTATACCCTGTGTTAAAAAAGGGTCAACTAAGAAAGGACAGTGTATGACTAATTATCATTGCACACTAGAACAAGACTTGAAAAATCCCACCCCTTAAGCCTTTCTCTAGAACATTATAAAGAAGGAATCTAAGCGCCCCGCCCCTCGCAATGATTTCTTTGTAGGGGCGCCACTGGCAGACAGTCGCCCTACCTCGGCCACGTCATCTTAACTAATTAGCCGATGCCAACGCTATTAGAATTTCCAGGGAGATTACTCTGGGAGTAACTTCCCTCTTTAATTGCGGCAACTCCCAGATTATGTTCTAAAATTGGTTACAGTTTCTCATTACTCGCACAGAATGCAGCTGCTCCCTTCTGCATTCTGTTCATATTGAAACTCGCCGAGCGGGCAGGAAAATAAAATCATGGCGTTTCTTACTTTAATACATTGTGTCATTTCCTTGATTTTTAATCTTATTTTTAACAATACTTTTATAATATCGCAATTTTCTTCTACGTTGCCTTTCGCTTTTGTCATAACTGCAAAAGTTTTATTTTATGATGTTTTACCTTCCATGCATATCACCAGAGACTTCGGTAAAGACATAAAGATATTAATTTTCCAGTAGAATGTTGTGTCCTAGTTTTGCTATGTAATTACACGACATTTTTATTCCCGTTTGTTTTATGCTGATGAATGTTGCAATACTTTTTTTTTAAGATTGACATGGTAATGACAAGTAAACAGCATGGGCTTTCCTTGACAATATGCGAATGTTTCTACAATGTTTAGGCTTCCTACGTACATTGTTTTATTTTAAACTCCTAATATAATAATTGTTAGTGTATATAAATAGAAATTGCGAATGAAGACATTTACGTAACGAGAAGCTATTAGCATACAAATCCAAAAAGAAAGAAATACAATACCATAGGCAGCGTTCATGTGAAACCCGTACATGCCGCACAGTACGTAACTGTGTGCCTGGAACATGATCCTGTCGTAGTCATGTAAAAAGGTATTAACTAATGAATAAATGCGGTACAATCTTATACCACAGACCCATATGCAGGACTTGTACATATGTTGCTTTAGGGCACAAGTCTGGAATTCCCGAATGTCACCTTCCACATACGTGAAGCATTCTACTGCACTAGCCGTAACGTCATCTAACCCATCAACTACAAGAGATGTGGCATGAAATACATCGGTGAAACGGGTCTACGACTGGCCAACAGGTTCAGACAACATCTTTTAGATGTGCAGAACGATGCCTTGAAACCAGTACCATTGCACTTCAGTTCTCAGGACCACCAAGGTGACCACGACATGAAGGTGACAGTCATCGAATTTACCCACTCCAGTGACAGAGTCCGCAAGTCTCTTGAAAATTGCTTTATTTTCACTTTAGGCGCTTCACCACCTAGAGGACTGAACTGCCAACACAGTTAAACCTAAAATCCTAAGGGATTGAGCTGCCCACATTTTTTTAAATCTAGAAAGCTCCAGTTACGGGCCTTGGAATTCCTAGGCGATATTTATTATCCTGTCCCACGTGTCTAGTCAGTCTACCGACAAGACACCGACCCACCCGCTTCGAAATACTAATCTAAGTGATTTTGTGTATTTGTATGGTAGTGTTTTATTTATGTATGTGCCGATGAAGGCTCCATAGCCGCAACGTTCACGTTTTATTTGTGTTCGTTATATTGTAAAGCTTGTTGATATACTTTTTCGTTCAGTTTTGTATCTCTTCTTGAATTAATAGAAGAGCACGTGCTTATCGCCTTATGTTGCATACTTTCTGTTTCTGACCGTTGAGAAAATGGCCGGGTTGATACAAAATCTGCCCAGAGAAGCTTAACGACTTGTAGACATTTGTCCAAGAATGCAGAGAGCGTACAGTAACAAATGTGTGTCGAAGGTCGAAGACAACAGTTAAAATATATTAGGGTGGAATATATTAGTGTCTCACCGTAAAATATTCTGAAAGACAGCAGTAGGTGCCTTGTGACTAATATTCATTGTGGAGATAGTACACGTTTATTTATTATTATTACTACTATTACTGCGACCGGCTCCCCCGTGTGGGTTCCGGGGTCCTGTTATAAGGAAAACAAGAAGAGACCCACTGCCTATCTACCCTACAAGCATGTCGTAAGAGTCGACTAGTTTGGAGCTCCATTCAAAGTCGGAGTGCATCTGCCTGAGGGGCAACGAACCAACAGTGTGCATACAAATTAGTCAGATCTGTCAAATTGATGCACGCGCAATACTAAGGTTCTGGAACAGGACTACAGTCCAGAAGTGGACGAACAACCAGAACTTTTCTCCAGCGTTCACAGCTGGTCAATGCAAGAAGAAGAAGAAGAAGAAGAAGAAGAAGAAGAAGAAGAAGAAGAAGACGAAGAAGAAGAAGAAGAAGAAGAAGAAGAAGAAGAAGAAGAAGAAAAAGAAGAAGAAGAAGAAGAAGAAGAAGAAGAAGAAGAAGAAGAAGAAGAAGAAGAAGAGACTTGCCCACGAAGTCTGGTCTACATTCATAGGTCAAGCCCTATTTACCTAATACGTCCATGGCGTGGAAAAGGGTCCTTTACTTACTACTATGGGGAGTCGCCGTGGCCGAGTGGCTAGACGCTCACCACGGATCGAATGGTCGTGGGTTCGCTTCTTGGCGGAGCCGGACTATTTTCAAAAATGACCTTGGCTCCCAGGTCGACCCAACCTTGAGTGGGTACCGGGAAGTAAAGGCGGCCGGCGTGATGCTGATCACATCACCCATATTGTTGTCACATATCACTCCTGTCGCGTGCCTAATGTAAGGATTTATCCTTCAGAACCAACAGCACTCAGAGATAATTATGTTGAGTCGTTTGGCTCGTATTGGTCTAAGGGATTCCCCGTGGCCAATATACGCTCAACTTATCTCTGGAGTAGGGCAACTCAAGTATTGGCACTACAAAATATGTCAGTATATGAATACAATATTTCTAGGCACACTTGGCTGGACACCCCCACTACTTACTAAAGAAAGCCCCCAGGTTATGATAGTTCATTATCATAACCATGTTAACACATATAATGAAGATACATACATACACAACTGCTAAACACTTAAAGAGGTGAAATAGAGACACCTAAGTCAGCCATGAAAATGAATGCATGTAATCAGTGTAATATACATATAATAATGAAGTGAATTCCAGCTATCAGTGGAAGAATCTCAGAATATAATGTCTAGATACCAAGGATACTACACAGACAGTAGGTCTTGGAGATGACTCTATGTCATCATTGGGAAACATAGGAGCTGTGAGGCACAAAGCAAATCAGGCATCAAACTTAGCTTCTCTTCTTTTTGTCTATGATGCCTCCCTCAGCTCCGGATGATTCGACTGTCTTTGACTCTGGGAATTCTGCTCCACTGGATCAAGTAGTAAGAGAGTACCTCACCATAGAGGACACAGCACTGTACTGGTACTTAGCAAGTCTCTATCACCAGTTAGGACACACAATGTCTTTGAGCCACACTAAGCTCTAGCACTGGTAGGCTGTTTGAGTTATAAGCTCCCACATATTGATGATGCCAGGAACCTTCACAGGTGTCAGCTGGTGGGTGGTTGGTTTGTGGTTTATGGTTTATTTATGGTTGGTGGGTGTTGGTTGGACTGTGAAACTTCTGCCAGCTCCTCACAAAGGATTTATCCCAAGCATATGCAAAAACTGAGACATTCCAGATCGCCTTGAAAAGTGAAATTATACAGGCATAGATTGACACGTCTGGACGCTTGGAACCGGCAAGAAAGAATGGCCTCACTTACGCACTTCAGGCGTTGGTAAAAAAAAAAGAAGTCCCTAGTATACATGGGCAAGGAGTGCATCGGTTTCTAAGAAACCTCAAATAACTCCTCTAATATGTATCAAAGATATATACATTTAAAAGTGGAGTTTAGTTAAAGCAACCAGAAAATGTAGACATAATAATGTTGTCCAATAAAGGCCTATATATATAGATATAAGGGACTATATCTTTCCGAGCGAGTCCAAGTTTGAATTTTTGCCGATTACAGGTAAGTCAGGTTACCAGTCTTACGGACCGATGCGTAATGGCTTATCATTCCACGACACTTGTGCCGATTGGTCTATAAAAATATAGGTCTAGCGCTATATGCCCTATACGCCTAAAGGCGTGGAAAAAGGTCCTTTACTTTTTTTTACTTACTTACTTACTACTTTTACTATCATTATTAATATTTATTCTATATTTAAAATAGACATGTAAAAGGAGAACCGCTAATGAAGACAAATACTATATTTGCAAGGCAGGTACTTTCTTCTGCTGTTTCTTCACGTTCACAATGTGAAACTCCGAGGGAAACCCCTTGTTGTTCGTCCACTTCTAGATTTTAGTCTTATTTCAGAATGTGAGTGTTGTGTGCACATCCCATTTACAGATCCGACTTATTTGTATGCAGTCTGTTGGTTCCTTACCTCTAAGATAGATACATTTCGACTTCGAAGGAAGCTACCTATTAGTAGACCCTTACGACATGCTTGTTGGGGAGGCAGTGGGTGGGTCTTTTTTGTTTTTCTTACAGTAGGGTCCCGGAACCCACACTGAAAATATAATGCATGTCACTGGAACCAACCTGCACCCACTGCTAGGAACTATACGTTCCTTTGTTTAGGAATAAATCTAAAACGCTTCACTACAATCATGAATCAAAGCCTGTATCAATACAATGAAAAGTAAGGTTATGGGTCAGTTGTATACCAATGAAGCTGAGGGCATGCGAAATATAAAGGTTTATAGTCCAGTCGGAACTCGGTGGATGATTTATGACGCCGGATAGTCTTTACTTCCAAAGACACCACAACCTACCCATTTTAGGCTTGGTCGACCTAATAACTCATGAAGTGCCGAATGATCTATAAAAAAAATGATTCTAGCGTCATATGCCAGATGCGCTACTGTCGTAAAAGGGTCCTTCACTGGTGCCTTATGCAATCTTACCTTTCGTTTGCGAGCTTCAAGATATTGCTGGCACTGACAAGTTCTCCACCAGCTTTCAAATGGGACAGCGAAAGACATTTTGTGCTACGTTCACTAGCTCAACAGTGAAGCACTTATAGAGCGACCCGCCTGCAGTGATCTTGGAATATCGACTAAATAACTAGAGTATCTCATTTGGTTAGGTCTCTCTCTCTCTCTCTCTCTCTCTCTCTCTCTCTCTCTCTCTCTCTCTCTCTCTCTCTCTCTCTCTCTCTCTCTCTCTCTCTCTCAGGAGCGGCTGTGATCCCACCACGAGCGTGAATCCAAATAGCTGCAATGACCACGGAACAAAAGTCCCGTCCAGTCACGTAGCAGATAGTCTGAATTACTGTTTTTTTTAAAATCGTAGTAGTATTTTTTCCTTTCAACTGCTAACCGTTGCATTTCCCTTCATATTTAGACTGAAAGAATACAGTTCTGTCGCCCAGCTCCTGTGTTGAGTGCATGGTGCGACAATGTTAGCTGCGGATTTCCCGTGGAACGCTTCTCATCTAGCTCAACGTGGTTTTGCAATGTGGACTACAGATTCATAAAATGGCGAGTGGCCTTTTGCCAGAGATCTTGTGGTGCCTTATGCGATTCATTACGAGTGCAGATACTAAACTGTTGTAACAGTTGGTCCCACCGACAGTTGATAAACTGCCTTTGTAGTGTTGGCTTTTCTGACAGCTGCCTTACGCATGTAATGCGTGTGTAAGCTATTAACGTTGCTGAGACTGCAGCCTGAGTCAACATTTTTCACAAGGGACAGTGATGGAATGCTCTATGGTTTTCACAGTCGGAGGAACGAAGTGACCATGGGTTGAGCCGTTCACTTTTCAGCTGGAACCGAAATTACCTGATAGTCCGATAAACTTGCATCTGCCAACCGAACAACGGAATCCCATAAAATAGCTCACGACCTTTAGACTGCGAGGCAAAGGCTGAACATCTTCCCCAAGGAGACATCTCACATCTTCCCTCCCTTGTTAAAAGCTTTAAGTGTGACCGTTTTCTTTACCCTCACCTACTTGCCAGTGTGACACAGACAATACTGTCCACTCGTTGCAAGCGTCACACAATATATTAAAGTCCCTAGTTCCAACGACGACCCTGGGAAATCTGGAAAACACCCTCACCAAAAGGCTGAACAATTGAATCAGAACTATCCAACCCACGACGTTCAAAGCGCGAGGCTTACGCTCGTCGCCAAGCAGATATCACCGCCCCCCCCCCCCCCCCGCCCCGGCCCCTTTTTCCCTTTCAATACAATTGATTTGACTAGTAACCCCCCCCCCCCCCAATACTTTTCCTCCATTTTCGCACCAGTCACTTGGTTCATTTAAGCATCTAACGAGTTACTTTACCACTCATCATCCTCCCCTTCCCCAACTCTGTTACTCTTTCCTCCCTCAAATAATCCCAGCCGAGACCAAATTACAGAAATATGCAGTACTTCCACAATACCCATTGTATATATCGAATTTCTCCCATTAACTTTATAATCAGCACATAAATAATTTTAACCCGAATAATTTCGTCTCTTCTCCGTAGGAACGCTGAAACCCGCCAGAAACACCTCACACATCTGAATCATCAGCAACTGTCAGAAGATGGGGGACAGGCAACTGTGAATGAATGGACCACTAGTGGTGTTAAACTTGGAACAGCAGATTACACCTTAGGGATAGCGACAGCCGTCGAGCATCCGTCAGTGTCAAGCACTGATGGAGTGCTGTTTCTTTTGTCGTCCCAAGAAACGAAGAAAGAGAATGTTTCGTTTCACATACGTTCTAATTCTAAAAGTGCTGGTGTTTCCATCTTGTCTATGAATTTTTGATTTTTATAGGATATACAGTTTCCAAATGGGAGTTCAATTCTGTGTAGACGAGACAGTTCATTACAAAAAGAAAGATCGCCTACCGGCCTTATGTCTTAAGTTTCACATCCCCTTTTCTTTTTTGTTTCAGAAGTGAGCTTGGCTTCCAGATTGACCCAACCTAAAATAGCTATCAGATAATGCAGTTAGAAGTTCAGGTGGTCGACGGCATGATGATCACGTCACCCCTCTAAATATGTTGCATGTTGAATTAAGAATCGACATCCCAGCACTCAGGAAACTCCCATAAGTGCTCAGTCCCCATCTTCAGCAGTAAGCGAAGAGTTCCAATTCCGATGGTACCAGTAACCGTCTGATTGTATATCCGTCTCATCCTTCCCCTGAGTGTTGAGCGTCGGGTAAATCCCCTGGTAACTCCTCGCAGTACCATTCTCCTTAGACCGCAATAATCTATCTGCGCCTCCGCACTGTTCACTCGCTCCCAAAGGGCCCTCACAATATCTAACATGTCATAAATCAATTCACAACCAAGTGGTGCAGAGTCAGCCAGTTTATCTGTCTGCTCATTTCCCAACACAAGGCTTGACCTGGAGAAAAAATGCAAAGGATGCTAACTGCCCGAGATCTCTGAGGCGATACTTGCCACTCTGCACGAAGCATGAATGTTTTCACCTTTCTCAACATGCTCTGTGAGTCAGTTACACTCACAGCATGTGCGTACAGCTGATTCTAAGCCAACGGAAGGCAGCAGTGACTGCCTCCACCTTCATTACCTCTCTGAATATAGGTCTCGCACTATGTGTGGGATACCGGGCGGTCTGAGAGTTGACCGACTGACTTTTTACCCCACTAGGACATCACACTGAGCGATAAACATTTAGTTACACAACCCTCGTTTAACCGTTAGGTGATATTAGGGCCCCGGCAACAACCAAGCCGGGGCTTCAGAATAACGAACAATTCGTCCCGCATAGTATAAACGGTCTGAACGTTATGTTCAAAATAGAGTTATAATAATACAGTGGCGTGGTTAATAATAATAATAATGTTAGTTAATACAAATGTATGTACCTATGGTGCCATTTCAGTGGTTTGAGATGAATTCTATCAGTACTCCATAGTTTTGGATCTCACGCAGTACGATAGATATGAATATGACCAATGAAGACACCTTTTTAGGGGTGCCTAGTTGTTCATGTTCTTCGTGGTGAGTGCCGAAATTTGTTAGAAACTTGGTGGTGAGCGCTGGCATTTGTTAGAAACTTTGTGGTGAGCGCTGGCATTTGTTAGAAACTTTGTGGTGAGCGCTGGCATTTGTTAGAAACTTGGTGGTGAGCGCTGGCATTTGTTAGAAACTTGGTGGTGAGCGCTGGCATTTGTTAGAAACTTTGTGGTGAGGGCCGGAATTTGTTACAAACTTTGTGGTGAGTGACGGCATTTGTTATAAACTTTGTGTTGAGGGCCGAAATTTGTTACAAACTTTGTGGTGAGTGCCTACATTTGTTAAAAACTTTGTTTTGAGTGCCGGCATTTGTTACAAACTTTGTTTTGAGTGCCGGCATTTGTTACAAACTTTGTTTTGAGTGCCGGCATTTGTTACAAACTTTGTTTTGAGTGCCGGCATTTGTTACAAACTTTGTTTTGAGTGCCGGCATTTGTTACAAACTTTGTTTTGAGTGCCGGCATTTGTTACAAACTTTGTTTTGAGTGCCGGCATTTGTTAGAAACTTTGTGGTGAGCGCTGGCATTTGTTAGAAACTTTGTGGCGAGGGCCGGAATTTGTTATAAACTTTGTGGTGAGTGCCGGTATTTTTTAGAAACTTTGTGGTGAGTGCCGGCACTTGTTAGAAACTTTGTGGTGAGTGTCTGGTATTTCTAATAGACGCAAAAAGGGCAGGGGTAAGAAAAAGAAATAATATACTTTGACTGATTGACGACATGCATGCGGAGAAATTAAAGCACTGATCCGATTCGTGGCAATGCAGATCATTCAGTATGGCGTGTCATTAAAAGCTGTGCTCATCGGCACGGTCCGTGGTGATGACAACGGGATTCACAGGAAAAGGGTGCGTTCAGCGTGATTTTGTTTGTGTCTTTTGGTTTAACTGAAAAGAGACGGTGGCCGCACGCGTGCACGCACGCACACATACACAACAGTTTTGGAACGTATCGTCTAGGCGCTTGCCTGTCGGCTTGAAAGCTTTGTGCTTAAATCCACAACTCCCCGTATGGGGTCCGGGGTCTCACTGTAGGCAAAACAAGAAGAGACCCACTGCCTCCCCAACAAGCATGTCGTAGGAGTCGACTAACTGGGAGCCAGCTTCGAAGTCGGAGTGCATCTGCCCGAGGAACAACCAACTGCACACAAGTAAGCCAGTAAAACGAATGAGCACGACGCAAAACTCAGACCCTAGCAAAAAGTTAAAAGTCCAAATGGACGAACAACCAGGATTTTCCACCGAAGCTTACAGTCGGTGAGCAATGAAGAAGAAAAAGAAACTCCAAGAAAGCAAATTGTTTGTTCAATAACGGTCTTTGGCTATCAAATCGACTCAGCTTAAACTGGGTATCAGGAAATGTTCTGTGAAGTAGAGACTCTGCGTGACCGAACTATCCAATGAATGCTGACTGGTCTCTAAACAATATGAGAGTACTATTAAATGCCAAATGTGCCACTGGACGTAAAATTGGTCCGCTACTACTTAACTTACAAGCTTTGCCTTTCATCATCATGTAGCAGGTCCTTTGCAGAACGTCACTTTCATCACGGTCTGCCTGAAAGAAACTAGGTCTCTCGCTAGCTCTCCCGCCTCATGCACTTTCACACTCAAGGAGTCACTTATATTGTGTGTCCATCTTTATGTTGGTCGGCCCCTGCCCCTTCTTCCTGGTACCATGCCTTCTGCTATAATTGTTTTCAATCCGTTGTGACGTTTGATATGACCAAAATATTTCAGCTTCTGAGACAGGATGCTGTTTATTAGCCAATCTTCCTTGATGTTCAGATCTTTGCTTTGCCTTTACAACAACAAAATATTGGTTGAAAAAGGTGAACAAAGATGACACAGTGTTAAAAGAACCAATACCTTTATTAACTTTTACTTTTTTAAACAATTTCAAGCATTATGAAACAACCCCAGAGGGTTTATACCAGATGTGTACACCTTAGGCACACAGGGCATATAGGGCTAGACCTATATATTTACAGACCAATCAATACAAGATGGGTGATGTGGTCAGCATCACGCCGGCTGCCTTTACATCCTAGGACTGCACCCGGTACCCACTCAAGGATGAGTCAATCTGGGAGTCAAGGTCATTTTTAAGAAAAGTCTGGCTCCCCCAGGGAGTGAACCCACGACTCTCCAATCCGCATGTAAGTGTCCAGCCGCTTGTTTATTAAAAAAAATATGTCCAGCCCTATATACCCAAAACGCCTGGAAGGCTTGGAAAAGGATCCTTTACTTTTTTAAAAATATGTGGTCCTTTCATTCTGTTACATGCTTCAGAACAACAATGAAAAATGTTTATCTGAGAAACTGTAGAGCTTGCAACAAAAACAAATTCTTCATTACTATCAGTTTAGCAGCAGAAATTTGATACTGCCCATGAAAGATGGCAGGTGTTTTCTTACATGAGAGAGAGCAGATAAGCAATGTAAAAAAAAAAGAAACTTAACATGAGAGAAGCAATGTAAGAAAAACCTGATAGATAAAATACAGAAGGAAAAAATACTGTAATAAAACAGTGCGATATATAAATTTTTTTTTAAATGTATACATAAAAAGCATGCAAACGATATAGTTTGGGCTGCTTAAGGTGATCTAGGATGTGGCGAATTTCTGTTGTGTAAAACAATTTTGTTTTATTCCTGGCAATTTTTCTTACTTGAACTCTTTTATCTGGAAAAAAGGAATTTCTGATATTATGAATCATTTTCTGGGTCCCTGGTAGGTTCTCCTAATCAGATCTACACTGTATTTTACAAATTACATCGCGCCTGCACCGTATTATGTTACAAATTAATAAGGACTAATTATAAAACAGCACATACACACTACTTAACAGTTGACACCTTTTGCTAATGTTAGCGCCCGTCCATTCCTGATGATAGTGTTCCATTGTGCTATAGGAAAGGCATGGAAATCACAACCCATATTAAAGCAGAACACCTTGGTAGTATCATAGAGACCATGTGGTGCTCATGCAGCATGATCCCTCTCTCAGCCTGTTTTGCTGGCTCCAAAAACTGATAAGACAATGAAGCTAACATCTTGTCTATATTGTGTCTATCTGCAGCCTTCTGTTTGTGTACTTTCAATCATTTCTGGCACAGCTGATCTTTTGTACCATGATGTCAAACTGTCTGGAATGTTCTCTCTTGGTCTCTCTCTGCTTCCTTTTGTCTCTATCTTTCACCCTGTACACAATAAAACAATCATCTTGTCTATTTCATGTCTATCCGCAGCTTTCTGTTTGTGTACTTTCAATCATTTCTGGCACAGTTGATCTTCCATACAATGATGTCAAACTGTCTAGAATGTTCCCTCTTGGTCTCTCTCTGCTTCCTTTTGCCTCTATCTTTCACCCTGTACACTATAAAACAATCATCTTGTCTATTTCATTTATATCCGCAGCCTTCTGTTTGTGTACTTTCAATCATTTCTGGCACAGTTGATCTTCCATACAATGATGTCAAACTGTCTAGAATGTTCTCTCTTGGTCTCTCTCTGCTTCCTTTTGCCTCTATCTTTCACCCTGTACACTATAAAACAAACATCTTGTCTATTTCATGTCTATCCGCAGCCTTCTGTTTGTGTACTTTCAATCATTTCTGGCACAGTTGATCTTCCATACCATGATGTCAAACTGTCTAGAATGTTCTCTCTTGGTCTCTCTCTGCTTCCTTTTGCCTCTATCTTTCACCCTGTACACAATAAAACAAACATCTTGTCTATTTCATGTCTATCCGCAGCCTTCTGTTTGTGTACTTTCAATCATTTCTGGCACAGTTGATCTTCCATACCATGATGTCAAACTGTCTAGAATGTTCCCTCTTGGTCTCTCTCTGCTTCCTTTTGCCTCTATCTTTCACCCTGTACACTATAAAACAAACATTTTGTCTATTTCATGTCTATCCGCAGCCTTCTGTTTGTGTACTTTCAATCATTTCTGGCACAGTTGATCTTTTGTACCATGATGTCAAACTGTCTAGAATGTTCCCTCTTGGTCTCTCTCTGCTTCCTTTTGCCTCTATCTTTCACCCTGTACACTATAAAACAAACATCTTGTCTATTTCATGTCTATCCGCAGCCTTCTGTTTGTGTACTTTCAATCATTTCTGGCACAGTTAATCTTCCATTCCATGATGTCAAACTGTCTAGAATCTTCTCTCTTGGTCTTCCTTTGCTTCCATTTTCCCTCTTTCTTTCACTCTATCATCATGTACTCCACTTGTCTCCTTCTTATGTGACCAAAGAATGTAGACTGTCGAGTAGCTTTTTTTTCTTCTAGCCAATGTATTGTTTGGTCTCCCTTTATTACTGTTACCCTGTTGGTTCCACTTAAACAGCATTCTAGCTATATTACTGTCAGGTTGTCACAATGAGAGTCCTGTCCAATGCCAGCATTTTACCTCATTTGATTCAAAGGAATTTGTTTAATTCTCTTCAAAAGCAGTGTATTAGTTATTCTGTCACACAATGTAACTGATTCACAGGCATATGTTAGTATACTTTTTTATTTCTTTAATGGATGGCAGGCAGTCGAGCCAGGCATGCTTCGTGGCTCAATATGTTGTGATGTTATGAGGTCTTAAGCTGTCAGTGTCTCCTTCAATCCATCTTCTTCTAGTCTCCAGTTTTACCTTGGTCATTGCATTTTAATGATGTATGTATGCTCTTGCTGACCACAAAATTGGGTTCCTCACAAGGTGGACAAAACATTTTGGCTTTGTTTCTCAATATCTTTTATGATGGGTACTATTCCAATAGTTCTTATCCCTTCAATTCTCTCAGGATCTTTCCCTTGTTTTATTTGCAGTCTTTCTAAAATATCTCATTTCACAGGTGGTTATTAAACATTGTTTTAATTTCTGAAAATTAGTAAGAAAAGCATCTAGAATGATTTAAAACAAAAACAAAAACAAAAAAAAAAAGAACATGAATGAAAATAAACAAAGCTTGTCATGGCAAAGTGTGGGATCATTTTTAAAAAGTGCATACAATGGGTGGTATGGTCACTACCCTGCAACATGTGCATACCAAAGTGCAATCAGTTCTACAGTAATGTGTGCATAATGAAGTGTGGTCAGTTTTAAGTAATGTGTTCATACTAAGGTACACTCATTTCCCCAGTAATGTGTGCATCCTAAAGTACACTCATTTCCCCAGTACCAGGTGCATATCAATATTCAGTCAGTTAATTAGTAATGTGTCCATGCTAAAGTATGGTCAGTTCTCCAGTAATGTGTTTCCACTGAAATACCATAGGGTTCCTCCAATGCGTTCCATTGTAATGCAGATTTGCTCCACTATTACTGACTATTAGGGAATGAAATAACTAGGTATGAAGTGGGAAAAACAGCAAAGGTGGTAGAAAAACAAAGTGGAAAAACAGGTCCATCTTAAAAGGCCGTAGCAGAAGAAAGCTTCTAAACTAGGTGAACTGTTCAGACCATACAGAGGAAAACAAGATATTTAGAATTACACAGATGAATAACGTGAGGTAGACATTCATGGTTTTGCTGGGGATGACAGAGGACACCACAGCTGGGGTGAGTTTTTTTAAGGTCTATGCACTAAAAGAGATTAATGAGCTGTAGACGCCTACATTAAGCCATTTATGAATTAATGTAAATCAATCAATGAGTCACTACAAATCAATATCAAGGAGTAGGTCCTTTACAGAAAATCTCTCCCCTTATGGGCCACTCACTGGAAAGCCAGGTAGTCTCCTGAGCACTTTCCTGCCTCAAGAACTTTCAAGCCCAGGATGTCCTTGACATTCTTTGTCCACCATCAATCTGGTCAACCCCTGCCTTTTCTTTCACCACCAACCAGCAGGTCCTTTAAAAACATCACTCTCTTCAGAGCACGCCTGAGCGTCTCCTTTGTACATTCCAAGCCAACGCATCTTCAAGATCCTGTATTCACCTTCACGGAGGACAGCCTCAGCCTCATTCTCTAAAAACTGTGCTCTCCATCATTGCTCTCTGCAGACTGTCTTGACATTTATCATGGCCAAATTACCTCAGTTTTCAGGACAGGATTCTGTTTATGGGCCAACTCACTTCTATGATCAGATCACGCAGGATGTCTGTTTTTCTTCTTCTTGGTCCCCGGCAGGGCTATTCAACTGGTGGCCAAATCTGGCCTACAGAGACCTACCTAGCAAGTGGCCCGCGGATCATTACCAATTGTACTGTATTAATGATCTTTCTATGGTATGGATCAGTCCTCTGGCCATTGACGATCCCCATTTTCAACATTTTGGCCCCTGACTAATCTGAGTTGAATAGCCCTGGTTTAGGGTATTGAAAGAATTTTTCTGTAGCATTTCAGTTCAAAACCTCCAATTTTTGTTCTTCGATGACTGAGTAAGAAACCATGATCCACATCCATCAGCTGCCATGGGGAAGATGCATCATCTCAATATTCGTACTCTAACTGGGGTGCCAGTGCTGTGTCACAGGTTTCACCTTCCAGGAACCAGGGAATTTATTCATATATTTAACTAAAAAACTGCACAATTAACAGAATTTGACTACTGTAGCGAGAAAAGAAACAAAACAAAATAATTATAATTTATTATATGGAACAAATATAAGAAGTAAATAAACACAAGTAGTTAAAATGCTGCAAGAATAGAATATCACATTTAAAAGTTAAATATTATTAACAAAACCTCAACTTATCGGAAAGAGGAATTTGAAGAACAAGAATATAGTCATCAATATGTATAATTATTGTACAATATGAAACAATAATTTCAGTAATCATAAAGAGGTTTCATGAACTTATCTGCAAATAAGAGTTTTTCTATCAGTCTGAATGGCACACACACACACACAAAAGAAAACATAAACTTTGAAGCTGTAACATGAAAATCAAAATAAACTATTCTGAAGCAAAATATGAACTTGTCACTGACTTCAGTATGGGATGACCAGAATAATTTAAGATGGATAGCGTTCAACTATCATGGCGTGACCCTGGAGAACAGAAACAAAAACAATAATCCCTATTTAAATATTGATGCTGTAAATTTTGAACATGGTTAAAATTTAAAAGGATTACACTAATTAAGAAAAGGCAATTGCATATTTAAAAAAAAAAAAAGTCATAGCTTACAGTAGATTTAAAAAACAAAACACAAAAAAAAACAATTTAGAAACCATAACTATCAAATTAACAAAGTTTAGAAATGGACGAACCACCAGGAGTTTCTGCTGGGGTTTACAGATATTAAAAGCAAACAAACCAATAACCCACTTACATGGCCTCCGGCGGCACAAGCTGCCACAAGAGCAAACTGTCCTCCCTCCTTGATAAGTCTATTGGCTGCAGTAGTGACCAGACGCACACCTGTGGCTCCAAAAGGATGTCCCAGGGACAGAGATCCACCCCACCTGTTCAGCTTGTCTATTGGAGGAGCTCCAGGCTGAGTTAACATAGATAAATAAAAGATTTATGGGGGAGAGGACTGTCTTCATTACAATGGGTTTAACTCTTTCAGTCACAGACAATGGTTTGTTAACCCATTCAATTTTCATCATTCAGCCAACTATGAGAGGCATACAGAAAGTAGAGCACACCCCCCCCCCCCCCCCACCCTCATTTTTTTTAAAACTGTATAATGAAGATAGAAATATTAAATACTGAAAAATTCAAAATTTAAATGTTTATATTGTATGTAGGAAAATGCAACTCAATTTTGTCAAACAGAACAATACTTATCCTTAAAATAAAGAAAGTAAGATGACAATGTGTATTACAAAGATCGCCAGTCATTGTTCTGACCAAGTCATTGGTTCCTTTTTCACAGACGAGTGATTTTAAAACTCTCTGCACAAAGACAGGACAAAATTTGGAACATCACTTTGTAAATGTAATCCCTTCCAGTCACCTACTTCCGTCTTTGACCATTTATATAATGTCTGTCTCATAGCTCTCGGCAGAGCTAATGTTAATCTGTTCTGTGGACAGATGTTCCACAAGCTCATGATGGGATAACTGTCGTCAAGTATCTTTTCTCTCCTCTTAACTGTAATTGTTTTAATCAATACTTCCTCACTGTTACAATTTCAACACATCACTAAAAATTGTACACAACTTACAGCTCATAAAAAAAAAAAGATCATTTATGAGTTAATTCACACACTCTACATTGCACTTAAAATTAAAGGCCACACAACATTCATCATAAAACTATCTTTGACACTTAAATACACTTACAGCACACGAGAGTAACTGAACATGACATTTTCTGTACATAGGATCGGCTCAATTAAAAAACAGCTTACAAAAGCACATGAAAGTAAAAAAGCTGCATACTAAACCAGTTTCTTCATGAAAGTAAAGACATACACTTACAGCTCACAAGAGTAAAAACATAAACACACAGCACATGAAAGTAAAGACATACACTTGACAGCTCACAAGATTGAAAAACATAAACACACAGCACATGAATTTCTTCACGTAAAGACATACACTTACAGCTCACAAGAGTTTTAAAAACATAAACACACAGCACATGAATGTAAAGCTCTCGGGCAGGAGGTACACTGTACAGCTCACAAGCTATCTAAAAAACTAAACACACAGATCCATGAAAGTAAAAGTTTTAATCAACACTTACAGCTCACAACACAGTAAAAACATAAACACACAACTATACAGCACATGAAAGTAAAACATACACTTACAGCTCACAGCAGTAAAAACATAAACACACAGCACATGAAAGTAAAGACATACACTTACAGCTCACAAGAGTAAAAACATAAACACACAGCACATGAAAGTAAAGACATACACTTACAGCTCACAAGAGTAAAAACATAAACACACAGCACATGAAAGTAAAGACATGCACTTACAGCTCACAAGAGTAAAAACATAAACACACAGCACATGAAACTAAAGACATGCACTTACAGCTCACAAGAGTAAAAACATAAACACACAGCACATGAAAGTAAAGACATACACTTACAGCTCACAAGAGTAAAAACATAAACACACAGCACATGAAAGTAAAGACATACACTTACAGCTCACAAGAGTAAAAACATAAACACACAGCACATGAAAGTAAAGACATACACTTACAGCTCACAAGAGTAAAAACATAAACACACAGCACATGAAAGTAAAGACACATTTACAGACCATGAAAGAAAAAACCCACACTTACAGCAAATGAAAGTTAAAAACCCACATACAGCCTATAAAAGTAAAAACACTACTTACAGTAAAGATATGCACTTATACTAAAGATAAACGCACTAAACAAAAGGAAACAGACACACAGTAAA
>CAJHNH020001304.1:180707-198207 GCA_905116865.2 Candidula unifasciata | reverse complement strand
AATATAGGTCTAGCTCTTTGTGCCCTATACGCCTAAAGACGTGGAGAAGTGTCCTTTACTCTTTTTTTTTTTACTCACCTATAAGCTTTTTTTAAAAAAAAAACCTGACTATTAATCTTATACCTCTAGAACTGCAGTGGCTCTGGTGTACAACTGTAAAGCGAAAAAACATCCTATGTGTTCCCAGAGTGGCGACTAATTAAGGGAGTTTCCATAAGTCAGCGTGCATCTGCCTGAGCAGCAAAGAACCAACAGTCTGCATACAAATAAGCCAGATCTATAAAATGGATGTACGTGTAAAACTCAATTTCTGGAACAATACCAAAGTCCAGAAGTGAACAAACAAGCAGAACTTTCCACTGGAGTTTACAACCATTGAACGTTAAGAAGAAGAAGAAGAAGAAGAAGAAGAAGAAGAAGAAGAAGAAGAAAAGAAGAAGAAGACATCTTAAAAAATACTATTAAGCATATGGGATTTATAGCAAAACTAAAGAAGATTTCTACACTTTGAGCTTATTAGTCATACTGTGATGGCACTCCAGTTTTTCTGGCTATATCATTCAATCCTGAAGACATGGACAAGGGTACTTTACTTTTACTGTAACCGTGATGTGGCCATTTTTTGCTTCCCATTTGATTTTCTTCTCTATTTTTGTTGTTTGGTTTTGAAGGTGTCAAAAGCACACGTATGACCATCGGGCTGTCAAGCTTGCTACCATTGCTCTGTCACAGCTACCATGTATATGGTGCTAGCACCAGGTTTTAGACCAATCTGGTCAATGGGGGATGTGTAGAATCTCACATTAGTCATCTTCTTTCCAGGAAATATCCAAGCAGCAATTTTAGATCAAGTCCCTTCAAGGCAGGGATTTTTAAACTCATCTGAGCTCCCAAACCGACCTAGACTGAAATGGATACCAATTAATAACATCTTGAGAATGATCTACACTAAACAAGACAGTGAATCAACATCAGAGGAGTGCATTAGGGCTGTTTACTATCCCTGGAACAGTTTAATGTAAAAAAAAAAAATTAGATTAAAAAAAATATTTGAAAGGTGAAAGTTACAAACAAATAGAGACTGAATTTGTAAAAAAAACAAAAAAATATATAGACTGAATCTGCACAAAATGTGTTGTAGCTGACCAAGCCATAATGCAAGACATAGAAGTTATTTCAAAAAGTATTAAACACAATGAAGAAACCAGCAAGAATATACCATATGCTCCAGACCAAAACGGTCATGCATAGATCACATCTTCACCCTCAGAATAATCACTAAAGAATCTAGGAATTTCAGTTGCAGTTAATCATCAACTTTGTCAACTTTCAAAAAGCTTCTGACAGTATCCATCGTTCTACACTCTGGAAACTACTTAAAATCTACGGTTTCCCTACATCAATGTCATAAAATCCTTGTACAGTGAAACACAAGGCAGTGCAAGAACAGATTCCGGCAACTCTGACTGGTTCCCATTGTAAACAGGAGTGAAACACTGCTGTGTCCTATCACCGATGCTCTTTGGAATAGCAGTTGATTGGGTCATTCGCAAATGCACAAATAACATAAATGTGGGTATCAAGTGGGTTGACCAAATTCTAGAAGACCTTGACTTTGCTGATGACATAGTGATTTTGAGTTCAGCGCACCCAGATATCTTAGAGAAAACAAATATCTCCAAAATATTTCAGGACAAATCGGACTCCAAATTGTGATGATGATGACCATAGCAAAACTGTAGACTATAAGGCAAGTGCTCTGACAAGCTAGCTTTATTCCTCGATCAAAAACTCATCAAGCAACTAAAATACGGATGCTATAACAAAAACAAAAAACTGTAACAATAAAAATGCCAGCATTTATATGTTGGTCAACAAACGAACAAAACAGCTGCCTTACAAGGAAAGAGGCATTAGCTGCTGTCACTGTGCCATATGGTTTAATAAAAGCAGGCTTGAGTTTACTCAGCTGTTCCAGGCTAGATGGTCGAATGCCATTGTCCTTCGTCACAGGCTCATCCACACCTGCCAAAAAACAAAACTTTAATCACATTTTATTCTGTGACATGGCAGTAAATGTGGCTGCTGATGCATCAAGCATATGGTGCTAAATCCATATTTTTAATAAACCTATCTGTATTTGATGGGGTTTTCCCATGTGGCTCCAGAGGCCCCATTGTAGGGAAAACAAGAACAGACCCACTGCCTCCCTAACAAAAATTTGTGAGAGTCCACTAATTGAGAATTCCTTCAAAGTCAGAGTGCATCTGTCTGAAAGGCAAGGAACCAACAGTCTGTATACAAATAAGCCACATCTGAAAAATCGATGTGCACACAATACTCAGATTCTAGAACAAGACTAAAATTAGGAAATGGATGAACAACCAGAACTTCCAACCAGAGTTTACAGCCAATGAATGGGAAGGAGGAAGAAGAAGAAATAATTGATGGGTGATGTGTTTAACAATATGTTGACACCTTTATCTACCAGGATATTTTTCTGGTGCCCATGATTTCAAATTGGGTTGACATAGAAGACCAGGAGAAATATAAACATTTTTTGGTTACAAAAAGTTGGTCTGTTTCATTGCTTTAGGACATATTAGAAACAAGGTGCTTGCCCCACAGTTTAAATCTTTGAGACCCAAACAACGACCACATGTACAAGATATTACTCATGTACCCCAGTGTTTTGTGTATTAGTACATCTTATATGTAGTCAGGCAAACTAAATTAATCCAGCAAACAAGTAAGCTGTTGTGTGCAATATATGGGTATATGAAAGGGAAGTTCATTATTGAACGTAAACACTTGGTGCGGTGCAGGACACATTGAACGCAATGTGAAGAGAGAGAAAAACGGTTGGCTCCAAGTCCCCCGGAGAGGAAGGATGTGGTGATGTAGGTTCTAGTCCTGCACACCCGCATGTTACGCTGGCGTTAGGCATACAGGCTATCAGCGAGAGATGCTGCAGAGGCCGGGTCAGCGTGACAGAAGCTCGTATGGTGAGATGGGAGATCTCAAGTACGTGTGTACCCAAGGAATGTGTGTCATAGAGACAGACATGTACTCACGAGCAGTGGGTTTGCACGAGCAGGTAATGTTTGCTCGTTGTTAACCACGGAACAGGGTGACAGTAGAAGTAGCCCAGAGCGTCCGGAGTGTGTGTTGCCTTGCCAGTAGGAATGACTGTGGCAGTATAGAAATTCATGTGGATTCATTGTTTTGGTTTTGAAATACATTAATTATATTTTGACGTTCAACATGTATCCAGCGTCCTTTATTGCTGTTGGGCGGGAGTGGTGACTTTGATCTGTAACACTATTTAGCATACCTGGATACTTGGCAAGTGTGCGGTGCATCAAGAGAGCATTTTGCACGCATCATCACCCACAATGTGTTGTGCATTTAGACTCCCTTAAATGCAGTATACTCATGTTTTTGCTGTCATCATAACAGTTTCAATCAGACATCATCTAATCTTCTGGCACTAAAAAATTAACAGACCAATCAGTGCTCGATGATTAAATATGGTCAATCACATATTGGCTGAAGGAGTTCTCTTCTTTGATGCTTTTCCTATCCAGAAATTTCTCACTTACTCATTTTTTATGTCAGGCTAGGTTAACCCTAGCCTCAAGTGGTCGGAAAAATAATTCTGTCACTTTTAGAGGTTGAACCTGGCACACATCTAATACAAAATTTCTGGCAGTACTACTTTCTGGCCATAGGAAAGCTGCTGTTACTGCTTTCACCTCCATTCTATGCTAGATGTTGTGATATTACACCTGGGACATTCTTCTGTACAAATAAAATCAATATTCTTCTTTGCAATGAAATCTCTTTCACTCTTTTTACCTCTCATTACAATTCCATCTCTGCATATAATAATATTCCCTAGACATTAATGTGCACTGATTAGTTCTTGCACTGATGCTTCTGTTTCTCCATCTATACATTCTTGACACGTTCATTTGAAAGTTATCATCATTCTATTCAAGGCTTGCTTCTGTTTCTCCATCTATACATTCTTGACACGTTCATTTGAAAGTTATCATCATTTTATTCAAGGCTTGCTTCTGTTTCTCCATCTATACATTCTTGACACGTTCATTTGAAAGTTATCATCATTCTATTCAAGGCTTGCTTCTGTTTCTCCATCTATACATTCTTGACACGTTCATTTGAAAGTTAACATCATTCTATTCACGGCTTGCTTCTGTTTCTCCATCTATACATTCTTGACACGTTCATGTGAAAGTTATCATCATTCTATTCACGGCTTGCTTCTGTTTCTCCATTTATATATTCTCGACACCTTCTCTTGAAAGTCACCATCATTCTATTCAGGGCTGCTTTGCTGTGCAGCACTGTCATTCATACCTCACCATTCACTATCTTGTCAACAGTACACACATTTCTGATAGTGCTTCCGCCTTACCATCCAAGAGCCATTGTTTTCAATCTGTGCCCTTCAGTATTGTCCAACATATCATGCAGAAGTTGTTCCTTGTACATTTTTGCCTTATTACCCTGTATCTTGTGCCTTAATATGGCAACACAAGTATGTGCTGCATGCATACAATTGGTGCATCCTTGTGCAGCTCAGTATGACTCACACAGCTTCATTTTGCATGCATTCCACTCCTCTAGCTGGCTGCAAGATAATGTTAGCAGTCAAAGACTATACTTCATCACTGAAATAATTAGCTGCTGGTAAAGTGAGAAAAATATAAACCTGTGTTCCATATCTGCTGATGCCATAACCTTTAGTATGTGCTTCAGTATCTCATCACAGTGTCTGTGGCTTAGACGTTGCTAGTCCAACTCGTAATTCCAACATACCGTGATCGAAACCCACTGCTGGCTGCGTGAATTTTTATCATGGTATGGGCGTCGCAGGTCGACCCAGCCTAAAATGGGTACCAGGATGGATGTCCTGAGGAAGTAAAGACCGTTTGCCTAATGCTGACAACATTACCCACCTAGTGCCAATTTGTCTGTAAAATATGAGTGCTCTTCCTATATGCCTGATGCGCCTAAAGGTGTAAAAAGGGATCTTTACTTTACTTACTTTCAGTATCTTATAAGATGTACATACATCTGTAGAGTACTGACAGAGTAAAAGACAGATGATGATGATGATGATGATGATGATGACGATGACGATGATGCTGATGACAGTTTTTCAAAAACTATTCTTACCTGGTACTTTGTAATCCAGTCTGTCACTTAACAAACCTTTCTCTGTGGCTTCCTGCGCCAGTTTATGGGACCGTATTGCAAACTCATCCTAGAGATAAATGAACATATTCAGAATACATGCCCCAACGTACCACAGTGGGGTGCTTTGATAATATTCAGTTCTCGTACAATTCTCTATGTCATCACCATCATTACTGTCCAGTTGTGCCATTATATGGGTCACATATGGCCCACAGTCTATTATTCTTTCATTCCACTCTATCCTGCGCAGTCAGTCTGATATCACAGATGGAATCCAGTCCAGCACCTTTGGCCTCTCTTATCAAAGTTCATTTCAGGGTTTCTTTTGGGTGTCATCGCCTCCTTAACCCCATTTATTTCCCATTTTAATGCCTGCTTGGTGATCCTCTTTTTTCTTCTTCTCATTATGTGTCCAGTATAGCGCCATCATCTCTATCTTACAATTGTTGATACTAGTGGTTGTTCAAACCTTTCTCTTATTTCTTCACACCCTTTCAATTCATCCCATTTTATTTTATCACTTTCTTCAGGTACTGGTTTTTGAACGCATTTAACATTTGTTTCATGTCTTTAGTGTTCTTCAACATTCACTGGCATAAGTTATACCTGAAATAACATTAGGATGAAAATATTTAACTTGGTTTTAAACCCATAATCAAGAGTTCCATCTTTTTTTCAGCCTAATAAAAGCTGATGATGGACCAAAAGAATAGCATAACAGAGAGGGTTAGGAATCAATGTCAATAAAACAAAACTGCTGGAGATAAACCCCAAAAGTAAAAGACCGATTGTAATAGATAATGTAGGTTTGGAAACAGACTTCACTTACCTGGGAAGCAATATCTCCTCGGATGGAAAGGTAGTGAATGTAATCAAGCAGAGAATTGCAAAGGTAAATGCTGCTTACAAGAGACTTCAGAGTGTCTGGAGATCAAACATCTACAACACTAAAACTAAACTCAGTATATACGAAAGGACAGAAAGACAGAGAGCATGTTCAGAGGTTTTGAGGGAAGACTTCACGGAAGATTGTTGGGGTTGCCATGGAAAGATAAAATCAGCAATTCGAGATTACAACAAATGACAGAAGATGTAAATTTTGAAATCAAAAAATAAAGATGGAGGTGGATTGGACACGTCCTCAGAATGAAGAAAGAGAGAGACGGCCAAGACAGGCAATGCAATGGACACCACAAGGACAGCGTAGAAGAGGCAGACACAGAGGCACTTGGAGGTGATCCTTTGAAGCTGAACTCAAGGCTACATGAAGGACAAAACTGGAGATAGAGAGGATGGCTCAGGATTGAATTGAGTTGCGACAGTTTGTCTCTGCCTTAGATGCCTCTGGGCATGATGAGGATTGATTGCCAATGCTTGTCATAATTTCTATCTTTGTATTTCCTTCACTATGAAAAATTACTTGTCTAGTGAATTAAAAAGTAAAGACTTTTTTAAAACCATTGGCACATGGTGCTATATTTGTATCTTTTGACCAACTGGCCCTCGATAGATGATATGGTCAATACCATACCTGTTGCCTTTACTTTGCACAAAATTTTCTGGTACTCATTTATGCCTGCTTTCCCTCTGTGTGCTCCATTTTGGAGAAGAGACCTATTGTGCCCCTAACAAACATGCTGCAAAAGTGGACTAACTAGGGATGTTTCCTCGAAAGCTGGAGTGCATGTAAAATGGATATGCACAAAAAACTCAAGTTTGGGATCAGGACCAAATTTCAGGAGTGGATGAACAATCAGAACTTTCTGCAAGAGTTTACAGCCGGTGATATTAAAATAAAACACCTTCTTTTCAAGGAAACAAGTTTCATCAGCCTTCACTGACCTGTTCTTGTCTTGAAATCTTGAAAGCAGCAGCCAGACGATCTCCAGAATGCCCCATGGTTTCATTTGTGGAGAACTCTGCCACAGCTGGTAATTCTGGAATCCAAACAGATGGACTTAATATTCTCGAAAAAAGCTGCAATTTGGCAGGAATGGTTTTTGCTTTTTGTGAGTCCAGCATAATTTTACGCATCTTTCGGCTGTGCCTGATTGGTACGTCTGACATGAACTCTACGCCTCCAGCCACTACTGTATCACACTGACCAGCTGCAATTAGGCCAATAGCTGTGGAGAAACACAATCCATGTCAAAAAGGTTGATAAAAAAAACTAATTTTAGCTTTTAATTTTTATAATTTCCTAGCGAGCAGCAATGACCACATTATTTTAATTTTGAAAGATTTAATTATAGTTGACTATAACAATTTTTGGAAACCATATGCAAGCATTATCTTCACATAAATGCCCGCTCTCTCACACGTGCATACAAACATACCCAGACAAAACACTCTCTCTCACACATGCATACAAGCATACCTACACAAAACTCTCTCTCTCACACATGCATGCAAACATACCTAGACAAAGCCCTCTCTCTCACACATGCATACAAACATACTCAGACAATGTCTTTTCTCATCACACGTGCATACAAACATACTCAGATAAAGATACTAATATTTGAATGTGACGTGTTACACATTTATACGTTCTAGGCCATGAAAAATTAGATAAAATGACAATTTCCATTCTTCATTACCTTAACTTCTCAGATATTCCAAGAAAATGATCAACCCTTTCTGGTACATATTTCTGTTTTGCCAAGTCAACCTTCAGAATTACACTGGTTGGGAAAATCCTTCTGTTGCGTGCTGATTCATGTGGATTCAGAAGGATTGTGACATTGTTGGGGACAATGTCATGTGAATTGTGTTTTGTGTGAATCATATCTTGGACAACTGGTCATGTGCTGTCTGCCCATTAGCAACTTTAGCACACAACACCTTCCTCCGCTGGACATCAATCCCAGCCCAGTTCATTAACTATTACAACTCTGTATTTTAAAGAACGATGCATAAATACTGTTAAACCTCTGGCTCAAAGAAGTCGATAACATGTATTTGCCACCCACTAAAAATTTGTGTAAGGCAGACAGTGTGGCTGTATGGTTTTGGCTAGTCATGTTAAGCCTGGTTAATGGCTTTTGTTCTGTTTGCACCTGCACAGTGTTTAAGAAGGCCGAAAATGATTATATTTACTAAATATAGTGCTTGAAGGGTTTGCTATTGTAATTAATTTTTAAAAAAAAGTGATTATCATGGAATAATTCACCACTACAGTCGTACAGTGATGGGTTCACTGGGTGACTCACTGTATACATTTCTTTACACTAAGGGAGAGTATTCAATCCAATTCTCAGCTGTGTTCTACTTTTAATTATTATTATGGCCCCTAATAATCCTATTGTTACTTTTTAAACAGCAAATACCTATTTAAAAATTCCTCTAAAGTAGGAGTGCATCTGGCTGAGAGGCAAGGAACTAGTAGTCTGCATACAAATGAGTTGGATCTCTAAAATGGATGCACACACAACACTCAGGTTCTGGAACAGGACTGCAGTCCAGAAGTGGATGAACAACCAGAACTTACAGAGTTTACAGCTGGTGAATGCAAAGAAGAAGAGAAAGAAGATTTAAAAAAAATAATACTGTGACCATGTAAAATATTTCAAGGGTTTTTCTGGAGGATAAAGCGGGATAATTCGAAGGGTCAAAAGTCATACCTGTTGTGATTGCCTGGTTGGATGATATGCAGGCCTGAGTCACTGTATGAGCTGGTATTCTCTCAGAAAAACCTGCTCCCAATGCAGCCTAAAATTAATAATTTATTTTCTGTCTCAATTTATTATGGCTTGAATAACAAAACCAACAGTCCATGAATATAATAATTACATATGTACTGTATGCTAAATCAATGAAAACAAGACTATATTTCTGAAAGTATGAAACCAATAAAATAGGGCTCAACAAATCAGTCCAATAATATTTTGTTTAAATAATTAAACCAATATTATATGACTTCAATAATGAATCTAACACTATATGGCTAGAAAAATTAAATCAATACTGTATGCCTATGATAATTAAATCAATACTATATAGCATTATTAAAGTAACCAATATCGTACAGCTATAATAATGAAATAAATACTATGTAGCATTATTATTGTAACCAATACTTTATGCTTATGATAATGAAATCAATACTATATAGCCTTATTAATGTATCCAATACTGAATGCTTATGGTAATAAAAGCAATACTATTTATCAATAATTTGTAGCATTATTATTGTAACCAATTCTGCATGGCTATAATAATTTTAGTATTTTAGTAATTTAAGTATCTGGGCACATGGATAACATCAGATGGAAGATGCATAACTGAAATAAGAAACAGAATTGGACAGGCAAAAACTGCATTTTATAAAATGAAAAACATCTTGTGCAATATATCCTTGTCATTGAGAGTTAGAAAAAGAATTCTTGCTTGCTACATACATCCAGTTTTAACATATGGATGTGAATCCTGGACAAGCGGTAGGCAGGCCAAACAATTTTTGGAGGCCTCAGAGATGTGGTTTTACAGAAGAATGCTTAGAATACCTTGGACAGCCAAAAAGAGCAACCAAGAGGTTTTAAAAGAGGCGGGAGACCGAAGACAACTTATCACTGACATCAGAAGGAGACAGTCATCATTTTTCGGCCATGTTATGAGAAGAGGGAAAATAGAACATGTTGTGACCACTGGAAAGATCTGTGGAAGGAGGGATAGAGGAAGACAACGAGAGAAGATGCTTGACAGTCTTGTTGCATGGCATGGAGGTGTGTCGGCACACGAACTGATACATGCTGCAGGAGATCGCGGATTATGGAGAGGCATGATCGCCCATGCCAGTCGGCAAGGCACCTGATGATGATGATGATGATGATAATAATTAAATCAATACTCTATGGCTATAAAAACAGAACCAATACAATATGGCTACAATACTTAAACCAGTACTACATAGCTACAATAATTAGACCAATATTATTCTGCTATAATAAAGAAACCAAAACTTTAATATGAAAATATTGAAATCAATATTGCATGTTTCATCAGCACGTAACGTATGTGTAGGCAGCCACATTTCCCAGTCCTGCAGCAGGTCAGTATAAGTGACATGCTCAAACAATGTTGCCAAGCATCCAGGTAATCATTTCTTTATCTTCCCTTTACTCTTGTTGCATCAAGTATGCCAATCATCACTATGTTTTCAGTCTATAGACTCTCCTGAAGCAAATGATTTATGCCATTTATCGGAAGCTGTGTTGGAGTGTCGAACCATGACATTTCTAGGCATCTTTGAAGAAATTAGTCGGCCACTGTTTTCCTACATGGCAATTACTATACTGTGGAACCATCATTAGTTGCATCACCATCGTGCAGCATGCACGTGGGGCATGTCTGTAACGACAGTGGGAAGTTACAGTAGCACAGTGGCCAGACGCTCACCTGCCAGCCCAAATGTCTTGGGTTTAAATGTGAACTAAGGTAGATTTTAGTGCGTGGGGTGTCCTCAGTATTATAGTGGTATCCCCACCTGCCACATGGGAGAAAGGAAAAGCAAATAATTTTCTTATATTTTTTTTTATGGGGATCTTCACGGCGAAGTGGTCAAGCCATTTGCATTTCACTCTGAAGGTCATAGGTTCATTTCCTAAGTGTGTTGTTCAGTTAAAGAGTTCAATTTTTACTGAAATTCATAAGGATCACCACTAAATTTACAGAATTAATGTATTTTACAGTGCTCCCAAGCGGCGTCCGTGGCTAAGGCGTTGCGAGTCCGACTCGTAAGCCAGCATACCGCGATCGAAACCCACTGCAGGCTGCGTGGATTTTTGTCGTGGTATGGGACGTCGCAGGTCGACCCAGCCTAAAATGGGTACCAGGATGGACTGTCCTGGGAAAGTAAAGACAGCCGGCGTAATGCTGACCACATTACCCACAGAGTGCTGATGGTCTGTAAAAATATGGGACACCCTGTCCATATGCCCGATGCGCCGAAAGGCGTGAAAAGGGAACCTAACTTTTTTTTTTACAGTGCTCCCAGCAGGTGGTTAGCCACTGTGTGCTAAGAGACCCGAGCCATCCAGGTCAATGAAGTAGATCCTCAACACTTCAACTTCAAGACAACACAAACAATAAATGGTAAACTATTACCTCTCTGGCAATGTTACTTGTCTTCACCTCCATTATAACGGTTCCCATAACAATGTAGTCTACTGCATCTAATATAAACATATGAAAAGAAGAAGTACACTAGTTACGTTATATGTTTTAAAAGCAACAGGAAATCATGACTAATCATCATCAAGTGCTGGTGTTATGATCATACTTCTCTACACTTTGTGTGATCTCCAACAGCATGTATTAGTTTGTGTGAGAAAACATTTCCATGTAATGATAAAAGGCTGTTCAGGGTCTTTTATCATTGTCTTTTCCCATGTCTCTTTCAACAAATTGTTCCAATTGTCTTAACATATTCCAGATTGTTTCCACTTTTGGCTGCAAAAAATAAAAAATGATGTCTGCCTGTCTCTGATGTGTTTTCAGGCCCTTGCCTCATTCAAAGCATCCAAATTACTGACTCTATGAGGCTTGAAAGAATTGTTTTTTCCAACCTCTATGACAGGGATTTACTGAATAAGACATAATCATGTCCAACAATGTGAAATTTCAAGTAACATCTGCACACTGGATGCATAGACTTTGCCTCATCACACACACACAAATATACCCCAATTACAAAAAACCTACCTATCTCAATAACTGAAAAGAAAAATGCCATGGTGCAGACATATAATAAGATCTAACAGTCTCTCAAAAAATAATACTACAAGGCTCAGTAGAGGGGAAGAGGAAAAGAAGCAGACCAAGAAAGACCTGGACACAGAACCTGACTGACTAGATAGGCATCACACATGCAACGATGAAGTCCATTGAGAGCTCATCAGACAGTCGACAGCAACAGTTGACCCAACAACACACATACAATAATGATCTCAATACCCAAAAGATTAACTCTCTCAATACCACACATTTCCTAGTAATTCCAAAGAAAATAAGATGTTTCTGCTGTCCTCTTATTATACACAAATGTTAAATGGACCTTTCTGTTTATATTATTAGTTTACTTCTGTCCCACACTGACTCTGTTAAACTCCTTCACATCTAAGTATATATTGCTTTGAAGCCCACCTTCTTGAAGTAGAAGAGGTTACAGCAGTAACTGGATGGGGCTGAAACAATTCAGAGAAGTTTCCATTATCATTTATGTTTGCACTGTCTCCATAATGGAGGTTAGCTGCAATGTATTTGAGGTTTGAGATTTGAACAATAGATCACTATCATGGCACACGGGTAGCAACTCATAGGTGCTCCGTTCTTCTTCTAACTCAAGTCTGAGTCCGAAGAAGCTCAGCACAGTGCACAGGCTCTGTAGCACCGGCGAGGATCCTGAAATTCTTTGGGTAGATTTTTAGGTCCAAATTTTGCTAGGGCAGCACTGTTAGGCTACTCTTTTCAATTTGTAGATCTACAAAATACTTGGAATCTTCATTTGGAAACAGAAGGCCAATCATGGAGATGAATGGAGGCGGGTGATATCTGTAGCAGTGAACCTCAAGGGTAAAAAAAAAAAAAAAATATAACAAGAATAAGCATCCATATCGCATTAAAACAAAATATGAAAACACTATTCAGTTGCAAAGATAAGTTCATAACTTTCAAATTATAAAATCCATTTTCAGGGAAACAACTACACAAAAGTACTAACGCACAACAAATGCCCACTTCCTAACACCACAGGACATACCAAAGAATTTAAGAAACTGGTTTTTGGCAGAAAGGGAATCAGCGAAGAGGAAATCCACAAACCCTCTCCTCCCTTACCCCCCTCACACTTCAACAAAAATACAAACTACACATACGCTACACGCTGAAAGCGAAACGGCACAGGTCGCTGAAACCAGACACGGCAAAGCGACATCTCAAGATTATTTCTGTGTCTAAACAATATTTGCGTATTTTTGGCTGGTACACTTCAATCGATGTCTTGCCCGAGTGTACCATAAACACAAGTAAATGTGGCGGAAACGAAGGAGATGCCCGGGGCTTGCTCCGTTCATTCCTTCGAGCCGGCCACCTTTCCTACCTAACTTTCCCCACATTCCTGTCTCCCCTCCCTCGCTACTCCCTGTTCACTCTTTGAACCTGACTTTCCTACTCGCCCCCCCCCCCCCCCCCCCACCGGGTGCACCCACTGGTGTGTACCAAAGGTAAGTGAATGTGGCAGAAACGAAGGAGATGCCCGGGGCTTGCTTCGTCCACTCCTTCGAGCCGGCCACAGTTCCTCTTCTCTTTCTCTCCCACACTTCTCTGTCCTCTCTCCCTCGCCACTCTTCGCTCTCTCCTCAAACCTGGTTTTTCTTTACCCCTTCCCCTCCCCTTTAGGTCTGTCATCATTTATTTACTTTTTTATTTATTTCATTGTGTAATATTATGACCTACTTTGTGTCGTCTTCCATTGGAGCCCTACTCTGGCTCTCGAGCCAGAGGCCGCAGAGTAGCCCGGTCGATGAATACAGACTCTCTCACTTCTCGCCAGATCGCTTTACTCTGGCTACTATAAATATGATGAGTGGCCCTAACTGTCATCCTTTTCTCCCCCGCCCCTGTCCGCTTACGTTGTCATGTCCCTTTCATTTCTCTGATGTTAGTTTACATGTCTGTAAAGTCCCTTTTGTGTTTCTCCACTCATGTAAATAATTTGATGCCATGTATGTATTCTATAAATTCTCTAAATGTAATAGTTAATGACATGCCTTGAAATTGTTAATGTGAAGTGTTACGATTTTATCTCTCATTTAGAGCCCTACTCTGGCTCTCGAGCCAGAGGCCGCAGATTAGCCCGGTCGTAATGGCTTGAGGCGAAACTCGGTTTCTGGGGCCACTCCACGGGTGATCCTTACCCACATGATGGCACTTCTTTGTCATCGGGTTTTATCGCTTGTGTGACGTCCTGGTGGGGTTTCAAGGGAAGATGGATACGGACTGTCTCAATTCGTGCCAAATCGTGTTACACTGGCCAATGTAAATGTGACAAGTGGCCCTGTCATCTTTTTCTGTCCCGACCTGATGTTAGTTTATATGTTTGTAAAGTCCCCTTTATGTTATCCACTCATGTAAATAACTTGATACCATGTACATATTTCTTGATGCAATATGCTGACATGTTATTTAAATTGGCAACCGTGAACTGCACGGTGCTTTCGTCCATTTGGAGCCCTACTCTGGCTCTCGAGCCAGAGGCCGCAGAGTAGCCCGGTCGTAATGGCTAGGGCGAAACATGGTTTCTGGGACCACTCCACAGGGGATCCTCACCCACATGGTAGCACTTCTGTGTCATCGGGTGTTTATCACCTGTGTGATGTCCTGGGAGGGTTCCAGAAGAGTTTATGTAAATTGGTACTTTTCTCACTTTTTGTCTGAAGATTTGATTTAATGTATGCAAAAATGTAAATCAAAATGAGTGGCCCTTTCTATTTCCTCCTTGGTTTCTCCTGTCCGCCACTGCGTTTTCGTGCCCCCTTTTTCTCGTTCCTTCTCTCCTTCTGTTATTCTCTCTTTCCTTCTTCTGTTGTTGTTTATATATATATATATATATTTTACAACATGTTTCCGCCAACAAACCAAATAGCCCCCAGCTCTCCTCGAGCCCCGGTCCTTTCTGCCTCCCCCTGTCTCTATTCCCTGTTAAATGTTTTGGTGGAAATGGTAGAAACCATCATAATATTTCTCACATCACCTTATTGTTTTTGCTTTTGTACCTGATGTTATGTAAACAATAAACACTTGAAAAAAAAAAAAATTTCAGGGAACAACAAAGGTTATTTATGTGGTACTTGCCTCTTGGGATGTTAGTCCTTCTTATTAAGCCCCTGTGGATAAAGAGTAAATGTGATGTAATAAGTATAGGAATTGTTAACAGGTGGTGTAAATGTACGTTAGTGTTCTAGGAGTCAGGAAGGCAGCAAATAAACACATGGAAGGAGGACATAAACAGATATACTAGAGCAGTTGTTCTTAACATCACTAATGCCATGACCCTTTAATACACTTGCTCATGGTGAGGCGACCCAATAAAAATACAATTATTTTTGTCGCTACTTCATAACTTCAATGAATATGTGCTTTGTGATAGTGTTTGGTGACCCCTGTGAAGGGATCGTTCGACCCAAAAATGGGTAGAGACTCATAGGCTGAGAACCGCTGTACTAGAGAGTTAGACTGACAGGTATAGAGACTGAGAGGAGCATAAAGTGAAAAAAAAAGTGAGACAGACAAACTGACAGACAGACGGATGGGCGGACAGACAGACAAGATAGATAGCTAGCTAGCTAGCTAGATAGATAGACAGATAGATAGAAGGATAGACAGATAGACAGAAGGACAGACGGACAGAAGGACAGACGGACAGACGGACAGACGGACAGACGGACGGACAGACAGACAGACAGACAGACAGACAGACAGACAGACAGACAGACAGACAGACAGACAGACAGACAGACAGACAGACAGACAGACAGACAGACAGACAGACAGACAGACAGACAGACAGACAGACAGACAGACAGACAGACAGACAGACAGACAGACAGACAGACCGACCGACCGACCGACCGACCGACCGACCGACCGACCGACCGACCGACCGACCGACCGACCGACCGACCGACCGACCGACCGACCGACCGACCGACCGACCGACCGACCGACCGACCGACCGACCGACCGACCGACCGACCGACCGACCGACCGACCGACCGACCGACCGACCGACCGACCGACCGACCGACCGACCGACCGACCGACCGACCGACCGACCGACCGACCGACCGACCGACCGACCGACCGACCGACCGACCGACCGACCGACCGACCGACCGACCGACCGACCGACCGACCGACCGACCGACCGACCGACCGACCGACCGACCGACCGACCGACGACCGACCGACCGACCGACCGACCGACCGACCGACCGACCGACCGACCGACCGACCGACCGACCGACCGACCGACCGACCGACCGACCGACCGACCGACCGACCGACCGACCGACCGACCGACCGACCGACCGACCGACCGACCGACCGACCGACCGACCGACCGACCGACCGACCGACCGACCGACAGACAGACAGACAGACAGACAGACAGACAGACAGACAGACAGACAGACAGACAGACAGACAGACAGACAGACAGACAGACAGACAGACAGACAGACAGATAGATAGATATACAAGATAGATAGATGGACAGACAGAGAGAGACAGAAAGAGGGAGAGAGAGAGAGGAGAGAGAGAAAGAGAGAGAGAGAGAGAGAAAGAGAGAGAGAGAAATAGAGAAAGAGAAAGAGAGAGAGACAGAGAGAGAGAGATAAATGCTCTGAAAAATAAATAAAAAGAAACTCCACAGGGAAGCATGTACAGCAGGAGTCTACCAATCATTAGTAGAAGTAACCTCTCATCGACAAATGTTTCGGCCCACGAGCTCCTAGACATTTTCAGAGAGTGGGCCCACCTGAGTTCATGAGGCTTAGGGTTGGTTTCTCCTGCTGCACGTATTACCGGATGTTCTTCGGACAGGACAAGACGAACTGGTGACTTAGCAAAAGGTACTATGAGATAAGAAGTCGTTGCGGTAGCATAATTAAAGCAGTCTGCATACCTGGATGACGGAATCGCAAGCTTAGTTTGGTTTATCGGACACATGTTAGACTCTGTTGGCAGGTGGCAGAGGGACACTGGCAAACAATTCGGACACAATGGACTTTAAGGGATAAGACATTCTTTTCCACTAGAAATCCGCACCAGCTCACCGAGGC
Source organism: Candidula unifasciata (assembly GCA_905116865.2). Classification (NCBI taxonomy): domain Eukaryota; kingdom Metazoa; phylum Mollusca; class Gastropoda; order Stylommatophora; family Geomitridae; genus Candidula; species Candidula unifasciata. The sequence continues at coordinate 181,141 of CAJHNH020001304.1, read as the reverse complement.
ACATTCCCCCCATTTTTGCTTCAAAAGGTCAGATTACAAATCTAGAGTACCTCCTCAACATCTACAGTGTCAATTCATGTGTAAAACAATTGTCTGGGACTCATAGTGAGCTGGTAGGACACCAAAAGTTGTTAGGGAAATTTATAAGTAAAATCTGTTTTTTCCTTGTTTTCCTATTTCCTTTTCTGCCATCAGTTTGCTTTGAAATTCTCAACTACTCCTCTAGAGTATCTGCTGAAGTGTGAAATGATAGTCTGAGACAAAATTTTTAACTTTTGCAGAATGTCAGTTTTTGGCTGAAAAAACCCGACAGGCGCGCGCCTGTGGAAAAATCTCAATTTTGGGCATTTTTTGGCTATCTCCATTTTTGCTCCAAAATGTCAGATTACACATCTAGATTAGCTACTCAACATCTACAGTGTCAATTCATGTGT
>CAJHNH020001304.1:170000-180690 GCA_905116865.2 Candidula unifasciata | reverse complement strand
CAATTTTGGGCATTTTGGGCTATCTCCATTTTGCTCCAAAATGTCAGATTACACATCTAGATTAGCTACTCAACATCTACAGTGTCCATTCATGTGTAAAACAATTGTCTGGGACTCATAGTGAGCTGGTAGGACACCAAAAGTTGTTAGGGAAATTTATTAGTAAAATCTGTTTTTTCCTTGTTTTCTTATCTCCTTTTCTGCCATCAGTTTGCTTTGAAATTCTCAACCACTCCTCTAGAGTATCTGCTGAAGTGTGAAATGATAGTCTGAGACAAAATTTTTAACTTTTGCAGAATGTCAGTTTTTGGCTGAAAAAACCCGACAGGCGCGCGCCTGTGGAAAAATCTAAATTTTGGGCATTTTTTGGCCGTCTTAATTTTAGGTCCAAGTTTGCCTCGGAAAAGTCAAAACAAACAGATGACCTATTCTGCATCTAAAGTGTCCACTTCTGTGTAAAATAATTATTTAGAACTAAAAGTGTAGTGGTAGGACACCAAAATCTGAAGAAGAAGAAGGAAGGAAGGAGAAGGAAGAAGAAACATTTTTTCATAACTATTTACTTAGTTAATTAGAAAGAAAAAATATAGAGGTCTTACCTTAGAGCAGTGCGAGCTAGATCATGTGGCATCAAATTCTTGTACTGCGTACCAGAAAGCAAAAATGGAGTCCTTACTCCTTCCACCAATACAACATTTTTTACATTTGGTTTGGACAATGTCCTAGGCCCTGTATTGGGGAATATGTTTTGAAGATTAAAACAAAGAAAATATATTATGACTGAAGAGTACAATAGGCTGAATAAGTATCACATGTAGAACATCAGCATCATCAAGTGCCTTGCTGACTGGCATGGATGATCATGCCTCTCCACAACCTGCATTCTTCAACACTCAATGCAAAGACAAAAGGCTGTAAAAAACGTCTCTCACTGTCTTCCTCTATCTCTTTAGACAAATCTCTCCAGTAGTCACAACATGTTCCAGTTTCTCTCTTCTCAAAACATGGCCCCACAAAATTATGACTGTCTGCATCAGGTAACTGTGATTAGTCATCTTTAGGCACTCGCCTCTTTCAAAAAATCTTTGCTCCCCACTTAAGGTTGTCCAAGAAATGTTTAGCATTCCTCCATATCTTTCTGTATCTAGTATATTTAGTACCCAAAAACATATGTTCAACTCTTACTGTCCCAAATAACGCATCAGGCGTGACCGGGTATTATTCATGTGTACCAATCAACATGTTATGCAATGTTTTTACACCTTATGTTTAGTAGGGGTATTTTGAAGAACTCTGACAACATATGTGTTTCCTGCAAGGGTTGAATATTTGGCTCATCTGGGAGTAGTAGACCCATGAGTCTAGTACTGCATTTTGTTAACTCCCTTGGACATCAGCTAGAACCTCGTGGGACTGAAAGAGTTTACACCATATTACAGTCACTGTAAAACTAAATCTAAACTAAATTCCGATATACGAGTATCAGTCTTACTTGACTGAACAGTCTGAGCCTCTGCCGCAACAGCACTGTAAACAGATGATGTACCCAGGCATCGTACACTTGCTGAAAATATAATACAGACAATGTATCATCATGAGTACAACTGAAAAAGATAAAGCATTATATTAAAAATTTGTCAACAGTCTTATGGTAAATCTTCTGACTAATCAGAGGTGCAAAGAAAGGGACAGAGAGTGAGAAACAACAATGAAAATCACAGTATGTTTAAATCATCAATAATTACTAGTATCATGAGGAATAACAGACTGAAACAGCTGGGGTATACAGAGAGAATGGCAGATAGCAGAAGGTCAGAAGCTGTGTACACAAGGAAGGGAGTTGAATGGGAGAAGACAATGAAGCAGACCAAGAAGACAGTGGGGAGATAATATACAGACAGACCTATAAAGACTTGGAATCCACTTCTGGAAAGATAGGGCCAATCACAGAGATTAATGTAGGCAGGTGATATCTGCAGCAATGAACCTCAAAGGCTCAGAATGCTGAAGAAAAAGAAGAATCGCCATCATGTGAGATTCTATTTCATGGAAACAAAAACAATCAAATACAAGATTTTCTATGGAGACTAGAAATTAACAGAGAACCTGGAAAAAAAAAAAAGAAGATAAAAAAAAGAGACACGTGAAATATTTGGCCATATTACAAGACAAAGCATTCTTTTAAATGCCATTCAGAGAGAAAAAACTGAAAACAAGTAAGCAAGAGGCAGACAGTGACACAACAGAAAGAATAACAACAAGGGACAGATAAACATCATTCTGAGAGAGTATACATTCAGTATGAATGACAAAGCAGGTTGGAGATCCATTGCAGTCAACCTTCATTAGGGAGAGGGCACCTGACCGATTGATTCATCCTTATGTGGTTTTACATGAGAATGAATGAACTTTGTGGAAAGACAGTCTTCTTCTTCTTCGCATTCACCGGCTGCAAACTCCAGCAGAAAGTTCTGGTTGTTCACCCACTTCTGGACTCGTCCTGTTCCAGAACCTGAGTACATCCGTTTCACAGGTATGACTCATTTGCATGCAGACTTGGTTCTCTGCCCCTCAGGCAGATGAACTCCAACTTTAAAGGAAGCTCCCAATTAGTTGACTCTTACAACAAACTTTTGAGCAGGAAGTGGGTCTATTGTTGTTTTCCCCCCACCAATGGGGCCCAGGAACCCATAGATAAAAAGCAATGAATATATCCTGAAAGCGAAGAGAACTGATTACCAGTATCAGGAAAATATAATCCACATTTTGTGGGCATGTCACAGAAGAGAAAAAGTGGAAATATGTTTTTTGGGGTTTTTTTTTTTTTTTTGCTTAAGAATATCTTTATGAATTTTTTCATTACTAGGCAATTCACTATTCATTCTCTGATTATTCTATACATCCTTCTTGTCTCTTGCGTCCCATTCTTTTATTACTTTAACCCTATTGCCCTAAAAAGGCTAAATCTAATCACTTCCAGTTGTGACACAGCCTTTTAAGGACCAGTTCTCAAAAAAGTGTAGTTACATGCCACTGATTATAATATGTGCCTGCACAGTGTTTAAAAGGGCAGGATTTGAATGTGGTAACTAAAATGGCATTTAGAAGGGATTTTCTGAAGACTACAAAAGCTTTATTAAAAGCCAAGTTGATGTCAAATTTTCTCGTACACCTCAATGTGAGAAGTCACAGGGTAAGCCATGAGTCACCCAAAACACATTGGGTTGTTTAAGACCCTGGGTCATATATTCTATTTATGTTTATTTTTTAACTCCTTTTATATATCTTTATATATCTAGCCATCTCCCTCCCCCCAAAAAAATTTGGTTACATAGATAAATTAATTTTGAATTAAAAAAAAATTACATTTATTAGTGACCTGTGTAGCATGATTGTTTGATTAATGATTTTTTTTCTCAGTAATTCCTAAGGGTTTATGACTCACTTATTTATCATTCATGGATCCAAAGCGTAACCTATTATGTCCCAGTTCTTACTTTTCCTAGTTATGTCTTATAGTCTAATTATGTTTACTCATAAAGACTAGAAGATATGTACTCCAATGTGTTCAGACTTTGGGACTATAAGCGTTGTACTAACAACTGTCTTGGGCACTGAAAGGGTTGTAATGTCTGGGGGACTGAAAGTGTTGTACTAACAACTGTCTTGGGGACTAAGTGGGTTGTACTCTCTGGGGGACTGAAAGCGTTGTACTGACATCTGTCTTAGGAACCGAAAGGGTTGTACTGCCTGGGGGACTAAAAGCGTTGTACTAACAACTGTCTTGGGGACTAAAAGCGTTGTACTAACAACTGTCTTGGGGACTGAAAAGGTGTACTGTCTGGGGGATTGAAAGTGTTGTACTAACAACTGTCTTGGGGACTGAAAGGGTTTTACTTGATGGGGGAGTGAAAGAATTGTTGTACAAACAACTGTCTTGGGGACTGAAAGGGTTGTACTAACAACTGTCTTGGGGACTGAAAGGGTTGTACTGTCTGGAGGACTGAAAGCATTGTACTAACAACTGTCTTGGGGACTGAAAGGGTTTTAGTCTCTGGGGGACTAAAAGCATTGTACTAACAACTGTCTTGGGGACTGAAAGGGTTGTGCTCTCTGGGGGACTGAAAGCGTTGTACTAACACCTGTCTTGGAGACTAAATGGGTTGTACTCTCTAGGGGACGAAAAGCATTGTACTAACAACTGTCTTGGGGACTGAATTGAAAGGGTTGTACTCTCTGTTGGGGGTGGGGGGGACTGAAAGCCTTGTACTAGCAACTATCTTGGGGACTGAAAGAGCTGACGGCTTAGTCTGCCTCCCACAGATCTCCCACACAAGAAGCTCAAAACTAAACTCAGCATCTCCAGATAGGATTCAAATATGTGTAATCCAGAAGCATTTATACTTATTGAGCCGGACTATGCTTAAAAAATTACTCTGGCACCCAGGCTGACCCAGTCTCAGTACAGTAATGGGAAGTAAAGGCGGATGACACAATGCTGACCACATCACTCACCAAGTGCCTGGAAGCGTGGAAAAGAGTCTTTTACTTTACTTACTTGTATTTACACCTATTACGGCTAATGGCATGAACAGTTCTGACGCTAAACACTCAAGAAAAGGGTGAGACGGATATACATTCAGACAGTTACTGGTGCTATCGGAATAGGAACTCTTTATTTGCTGCTGAAGATAGGGAATGAGCGCTTATGGGGGTGTCTCAAGTGCTATGATGTTGATTGTTAATTCAAAAATTAACAATAGCATGAACAATGTATCATATACTTTCAACTTATATCCTATCATCAATCTGTATGAGATATCGACCACATTTGTATGTGTGTGTGTCTGTATGTGTGTTGATGTTGAATCAAGAATTGACATCACAGCACTGAGCAAGCGAAGAGTTAAAATTCTGATGGTACCAGTAATTGTCTGATTGTATATCCGTCTCGCATTTTCCATGAGTGTTAAGCGTCAGTCAGATCCTCTTGTAACTCCTTCCAGTGCCATTCTCCTCAGACCGTAATGATCCATCTGTGCCTCGGCACTGTTCACTCGCTCCTAAATGGCCCTCACAACATCCAGTTTGTCATACATCAGTTCACCACCAAGTGGTGCAGAACCGACTAGTCTATCTGCCTGTTGATTTCCTAACACATTGGCATGACCTGGAGAAATATCCAAAGGATGCTAACTACCTGGGACCTTTGAAGAGATACTTGCTACTCTGCATGGAGCATGCCTGCCTCCACCTTTCTCAACATGCTCTGTGACTCTGTATGTGTGTGTGGTTAACTTTTTCAGTCAGGAGATGTTCACTAGACAGAAGCTTATTAGGTCTGTTATTTTCAGTTTGCAACTGCTGAGGGATTTTCAATATCCTTTTGAATTGTTTGACCTTGTTTGTAAAGGTTGTGTCTGATTTACTACTTCAGGAACTGGAAAGAGAAACCAGGGCTGTCCAACTAAGTTTGAAAGTGGCAATCATCATGGGCCAGAGATCTGAGCCCCATCATAAACAGATCATTAATACAATACAGGGGGCTGCCTGGTCTCAAAGCATGGTGTCCGCCTCGAGTGCTAGAGGTTAAGGGTTCAATCTCCAGTAAGGGCCGGGATTTTTTTCCGTGGACTTGGACTTCTAGTAATACCCACTTGTCTTGTGGTAGTGGGATCGGACACCTGTGTGCATTGTTGCGGAAATAAAAAATCCCTTGGCAGTTGGAAATCGAAAAAGAGTAGCCTAACGGCACTCTGCTCGAGCAAAATTTCAAGTTAAAAATCTACCCAAAGTATTTCAGGATCCTTGCCAGTGCTACAGAGCCTGTGCACTTTGCTGAGCTTCTTCGGACTAGACTTGAGTTAGAAAAAAGAACAGAGCACTTATGGGTTAAACCCTTGTGCCATGATGATCCGTTGTTCAAACCCTTAACTCTTTGAGTCCCAGGGGGTTTAGCATTACAGGCCCAGGGGGTAGTAAAGAAAATAATAAAATCGGCGCAACATGCGTTCATTGGGCTTCTAGGTAGGAAACTATGAACGTATGATGCGTTCCTTGGGACTCAAAGAGTTAAAAAAAACCTCTAATACAACACAAATGGCAATAACCCACAGTTGAAATGCCCTGGAGTAAACCAACCCTTTGTACCTTTTCTTTTTCAAATCCAAACAGTCAAGACAAAGAAAGAAACTAGACCACTCTGTGTCATAAGTGGATATATGTGTTGGTTGACAGTCTATGACCAAGCGAGAGAAGGGTCACAGAAAATGATTTTCAAATGTGTCTGTATAGCCAGTATAGGCGTAGAGAGATAAAATTATCAGCTCACCAAAACTTCTAGAATAGAATAATGAAAGATCACAACGATCAATGAGCGATTTTATCAAGTGAACAACGAAAGAAAGAAAACATATGTAACAAAACTAACAGGAGAGATGTTTTATTTACAAATGATGAAAACAACTAATTAGTACGAATAAGTAAAAAGAAAATTAAAAGATGGTTTCATTTCACTGTATATAAGATTGCCAAATAATGATTAAAACATTTTACGAACATCAGAAGGGGGATAGCCGACCTTCGACACAAAGCTCTGGACTTTGGTTTTCACAGCGGACTATGAATGGATCATTGAACTCCCAGCGACTTAAGTCAGATGTTTGTCTCAAAAGATTTGCAAATAATATACCAAAAACGTAATAACTTTTTTAGAAATTTTTAATTATTAAAGTATTTTAACCACAATTTTGTAACAGGACGGCATGTGTCTGTTTTATATTTACAATAATACAGGAATGACTTACAAGTGAATGACGGAAGAAACTTTCTGTTTACTAGAGCGGCCATGTTGATACTTTGATACCAATTGTCATGGACTTTGACCCATCAACAGGGGAATCACTCTTGAAGGAACATTTGGATCATTACTTTTTGTTTGGTTATCCCCTTTAAACACCATAATTAATTACTAAATTAGGTAGGTAGGTAGTTGTATCCCACCAGGACATCACGCAAGCAATAAACACCCGGCGACACAAAGTGCCAACATGTGGATGAGAATCACCCGTGAAGAGGTCTCAGAAACCCATTTCAGCCGTGAGGCCATATATTTATGACCCAGCTATATTCAGGGCCCCCTGCAAAGCCTAGATGGAGCTTGCAAAAAAAAAAAAAATTGCATGCCACATGGGGACATTAATCAGTTAATTAGATGCCGTTTCTACAATGGATTTCCAACATACTCTGAATTTTGTCTTTGTTGTACACTCTCTCAGATTGATGTTCGTCCATTTGTTGTTGTCCTCCCACTTGTAACGTTGTCTACTTCTTGCTCTATTGCCATCTACCTTGTCTTCCGAATTGTTTCAAAGGCGTATTCTGTCTTTCAACATGGACAAAATGTTTAATCTTTCTCTTATTATTTCTCTCAATATTTCTTTTTTCGTTTGAAATATTTATAGAACCTCTGCATTTAACTGTTTCCGCGACAAGAATAAAGGGTGTAAAGGCTGCGTGGTCTCGAGGCATGGTGTTCCACTCGAGTGCTAGAGGTTCTGGATTCAATCCCCGGTAAGGGCTGGGATTTTTTAACGTGGACTTGGACTACTAATAATTCTCCCTGGTCTCTGGGTAGTAAGACCGGACGCCCGTGTGCATTGTTGCGCAAGTAAGAAATCCCTTGGCAGTTGGAAATCGAAAAGAGTACCCAAAGTATTTCAGGATCCTCGTCGGTGCTATAGGACATGTGCACTGTGCTGAGCTTCTTCGGACTCAAACTCAAGTTAGAAGAAGAACGGAGAACTTGTGGGCTACTACCCGTGTGCCATGATGTTGATCCGTTGTTCAAAACCTCAAAGAACAAAAAAAGAGATAAATAAATTGTGTAGCTGAAACCTGCAAAAAGATGAACAAATCCATCGCCTAAGCCACCAGAGAATCGTAAGACACCTACAAGAAACCACGGTACTGTACTACTACCTAGTATCAGTGAGACTACAAAAGATGAAAAGCTCCCTTATTTCGTGGAATTCACACTTTTTCACGACCAAGCGACGCACCATATGTGGTCGTCCAACTGTTCATGTTTACCACGCAACGCATGATCTGATTAGGCGTGTATTTTATAGAAACCTGGCCAGTTATTTATTCATGCCACATAGTACATACTTGGGTGGCATCCTTACATGTCATGCCGAATAGACAAAATGAAATAAAAATGTGACAAGCTACAATGGACCTGCAAGCTCAGTTTAATAAAATATGTTCGTTGGTCTCTCTCTCTCTCTCTCTCTCTCTCTCTCTCTCTCTCTCTCTCTCTCTCTCTCTCTCTCTCTCTCTCTCTCTCGCTCGCTCTCTCTCTCCCCCTCTCCTCCCCCCTCTCTCTCTCTCTCTATATATATATAGGTTAGTTGCATATCCTTTACATGACGTTGCAGAACCAATCCCAACAGCGCCTGGCTGTTGTGTATTTTTTTTCTAGGCAAATTTACGTCCAGTAGTTTGCCATTGCTTGCTGGACGGTTAACTTTCTTGATACCACTGTCGAAACCAACGCGAGGCGCATGGCCCGCAGCTGGAATCGAACCCGGCATCCCGGCATTACGAAGCGTCCGCATCGACTTAGCCAAGAGCATATATATAATATATATATATATATATATATATATATATATATATATATATATATATATATATGTGTGTGTGTGTGTGTGTGTGTGTGTGTGTGTGAGTGTGTATCTCTGTGTGTCTGTCTGTCTCTGTCTCTCTCTCTGTCTCTCTCTCTCTCTCTCTCTCTCTCTCTCTCTCTCTCTCTCTCTCTCTCTCTCTCTTGCTAGAGGGTACCACAAAGCACGATCTCATCATGCCACGCCGTCTGGCGTGGGAAATCACGCCTCTCCAAAACCTGCGATCTATAACAGCATGTAACAGTTCGTGTCTAACACTTCTCCAAGACATGACAAACTCCCATGAGAATGGTTTAGAGTTGTCTTCCTGAAATTTGCTTCGTGTTTATCACTGACACACACAAGATTCATTTATCGTGGCTTTTCTGGGACTGAAAGAGATCACGACTGACTGATTAACTACCTGAGGTGACATCTTTGGGTCTCGCAGAGTCGCTGTCTGGATGTCATTCCAGTAGAAGAGACCCCAGACGCCTTGTTCAGTCTCGAAGAAATCCCGAATCCCCGGGCTGTCTTTACTTCCGAAAACAATCAGAGCTCATCTTTTTGGCTGCAGATACATAAAAGCCTGGATCATATGCGCCTGAATCTGGGCACTCATACACCTTAAGCCCACACTTCCCCCATCTATTCTTAGGAAGGCTAGGCCCCACCCCATAGAACATTTACAACGAGGCTAAGTGATCTCCCTAACTACGGATTTACCTTCTCTGTTTAAGTATTTTTAATACACCTATTTTTTTTTAAATCATCATCATCATTATCCTGTAGCAGGTCCTTTGCAGAACGTCGCTCTCATCACAGTCTGCCTGAAAGAAACTCGGTCTCGCCAGTTCTCCCGCCTCACTTACTTTCATACTCAAGGAGTCACTTATATCCTGTGCCCATGTTCGTGTCGGTCGGCCCATGCCCCTATTTCCTGGTGCCATGCTCTCTGCTATATGTTTTTCTAATCCGTCGTGGCGCTTGAAAAGACCAAAATATTTCAGTTTCTGAGACAGGATGCTGTTTATTAGCCAATCTTCCTTGATGTTCAGATCTTTCAAGATGTCAGTATTTGTCCTTTTTTTTTTATTTTAAATACTGTGTAATATTAATATTATTTGCCACTCAGCATAAAAATAATATAATAATAATAATATTTATTATTGATGTTGCACACTTTAAAAAGGCGAAAACTTAGAGATCCCCATCCTTAGACAATTGTGAGAGGTTGAACACCCCCCCCCCCCACACACACACACACACACACACAAGATTTCTTTGTGGTAGTGCGCCAGTCCCAGATAGGTACAGATTCGAGCAGATGATCACCACGCAAGGTAAGCGTGCCAGCCGTTAAACTATCTTCATGTTCCCTCCCCCCCCCCCTCTTTTTTGTGTGCGCATCTATCTTTATCTTCTACTTCTTACAGCCCATGCTGTGTGGTGATGGTAGTCATGTCTGTCCACAACCTTCTGCCTCTTGCACTTTCAATCATTTCTGCCGTAGATGAGTTTTAATGTGCTGATGTCAAACTTTTCAGCATCTTCTTTCTCGGTCTCCTTCTGTCTCTTTCCCCTCCAACTTTCCTACCCCCACGATGCACCCAGTTTTCTCCTTCTCATGAAATAGCCAAAGACTGTAGATTGTTTTCTTCTGGTGTGGACAATCAGTTCTTTGCGTGAATCAGTTTGTTTTAAGACAGCTTCATTACTTCTTATATCTGTATGTGCTATTATCATCATTCGTCCGCAAAACCACCAAATTATGTTTCACTAATCGGCCATGATTTATCTCCAGATATGATTTGTATAGCCATTGAGAATTTGTTTTCTCGTATTTATCTAGAACCCAATAAAACTCTGTGTCCTTGGGTCATGAAATAATTTTTCACTGTTTGATCAGTCCTTTCCATTTCCGGCGATCAGTTGCGCTGAGCGTGTATTTTTATGTTTGAATCTGGGACTAGATCAGACCCGCCTTAGTTTGGATCCGGGTCTTTCTTGGCTTGTCTCGCCTT
>CAJHNH020001304.1:95000-167500 GCA_905116865.2 Candidula unifasciata | reverse complement strand
TTGTTCTACACGTGGAGCCATGACCTAGTTCTGCTATAAAGGCGCACTAAAAAGGTTGTGTTTTTTCTCTGATCTAGGACACCCAGTGTGCTCTGTACGTATGTTGTACCAATGTAAAATTACTTGTCGGGCTGGATGTGTATATAGCACAGCTGTGCTTTTATCGCTATTGGTATTGTCAGTTAATAAGATCAGTGTGTTAAACGAATCGTTGACTATCTGACGTGTTGGTATACCTTAATGCTTTGTGAAGTGCAGCTGGTGAATAAAAGATTGTCGTGCTCAAAAATTAACTTTGTGAAGCGGATACAACCAAACAAAAGGGGGTTAAGGTATTATAGTGCTTTGTGGCCACATATTAGGCACAACTTCGAGTCACGTCGTTTAGACCAAGACTTCTGCGGGGTTTGGTTGACTATTTCTACCCGTCTACAACTATTCAAGGTGAGCAGAACATAAATGATTTCATATAATTATGAACTCTTACCAAACAACTTACCGTACGTTTCTTGATCACTGCAAAGATTATGTTATATTCCTACATTCTTCTATCATACATATAATTTAGTTTAACCCTTTTTATCTGTATTATCTTCTTCTTCGCATTCGCCGGCTGAACTCCGGCGGAATGTTCTGTTTGTTCGTCCACTTCTGGACTCCAGTCCTGTTCCAGAACCTGAGTTTTTCACAGGTCTGACTCATTTGCATGCAGATTTGGCTCCCCGCCTCTTAGGCAGATGTACTCCGACTTTAAAGGAAGCTCCCAATTAGTCGACTATTACGACATGCTTTTGTGCTGACTGTAGGTCTATTCTTGTTTTCCCTCACAATGAGGCCCCGGAACCCAAACGGGGAGTCTGCATTATTAGATTATTAACTCCTTTCCAGGCCAGGTTTTACTTGATGTGGCCCTAAACTATACAAAGCCCTGAGGCCCCTACCGTTTTAATTTGCACCAGATAATCTTAGAAAACTGTAAATTTATAAGTTAATAAAAGGCGGAAGCTGACGTGTACCAAACTGATTATTTATTTAAATAAACTTGCTATAAAAAGTGTAGTTTGGTTTTAAACTTAGATCATTTACCAAAAAATAACATTAATCAAATTAGAGAATTTCTGGGAACTGTTATTATTATTATTAATATATTGAAAGAAAATTGCGTTTGTTGGGAGGGTGAGGTGGTGGGGGAGTGGGGAGAGGGGGCGCGGGATTTTAAGGCCCTAAGCTCCAGCTTAGCTAGCTGGTGCATAGATCCAGCACTACCCATGTCCTATAGTGTCTAGGTTCAACGTCATCAGATCAAAGTATTTATTGCGTTTAACTCTTTCAGTTCCAAGCGGTTTGTTACTTCAACTTCTGCTACCCCAAGAAATTGATCCTAACAGCAAATGCATAGCTTGTCTGAAGAAGTTCTATTACAGCAGTTTAGGACGGACGTGCTGGGAATAATAATTCAGTTATAAGGAGTTATTACAAAGTTTATCTGTGACAGGACAGAGTAAGATTCCATGGCGAAGTGGTCAAGCCGTTTGCCTCGAGCCCTGAAGGTCGTGTGTTCGTTTCACGGTTCCAACTTTCAGTTCACTAGTGCAATTTTTACCAAGATCCCTATGGATCGTCGCCGGATCTACGGAGTTCGTGCTCTGTGCAGCTTTCTCGGCAGGCGGCTATCCGTTCTGAAGAGAGAGACCGAGCCATGTGTGATAAAATCAGGTGCAATGAAGTCGATCCTCTCGACTTTAACCTTTAACTTTCAGCGATTGCATTATCGTGTGAATGAACAACAATCAGGGGCAAGTTCTTTGGTACTCAGACTTAAGCTCAACTCTTTGGGATAGAAGGGGTTTAAATCACAGTTATTTGGCACTGAAGGAGCTGAGACTGATTTTAAGAAGAAAAAAATGATTTAACCCCCTTCTGGATTGTAGCCTGTAAAATGATTGACTCTCTTGTACTCAAAGCGCCAGTAGTGTTAGGACGTAAAACCAATAGGCGCGGATCCATAGGCATTCGGCTCAACTGCATAAAACATTGAAACACGGTACCTTGCGGTTACAACGTCATCTTCTGTACAATGCAGGTGATTTGCTTAGTACATCTTAGTAGTAGTCGTCGTCGTCGTCGTAGTAGAAGTAGTAGTAGTAGTAGTAGTAGTAGTAGTAGTAGTAGTAGTAGTAGTAGTAGTAGTAGTAGTAGTAGTAGTAATAATAATAGTAGTAGTAGTAGTAGTAGTAGTAGTAGTAGTAGTAGTAGTAGTAGTAATAGTAGTAGTAGTAATAGTAGTAGTAGTCGTAGTAGTAGTAGTAGTAGTAGTAGTAGTAGTAGTAGTAGTAGTAGTAGTAGTAGTAGTAGTAGTAGTATAAGAAGTAATAATGGTAGTAGTAGTATAGTAGTAGTAGCAGCAGTAGCAACAGCTATAGTAGTTGTAGTAGTAGTTGTAGTTGTTGTAGTAGTAATAGTAGTACTAGTAGTAGCAGTAGTAGTTGTAGTAGTAGTAATAGTAGTAGTAGTAGTAGTAGTAGTAGTAGTAGTAGTAGTAGCAGTAGTAGTAGTAGTAGTAGTAGTAGTAGTAGTAGTAGTAGTAGTAGTAGTAGTAGTAGTTGTTATAGTTGTTGTTGTTGTTGTAAAGTAGTAGAGTAGTAGTAGTAGTAGTAGTAGTAGTAGTAGTAGTAGTAGTAGTAGTAGTAGTAGTAGTAGTAGTAGTAGAGATAGTAGCAAAAGTAGTAATCGTTACAGCAGTAGTAGCAATGTAGTACCAGACACTATTTATTTTCCCTGTGTGTGTTCTGGGGTCCATTATAGGGGTGGGGGAATAAACCCCTCCCCCTTTTTGTTTTCACAATGAGAATATAGCTGGTAACTGTAGGTTTGCTGAAATAGGATATGTTGAACTGTAAGGAGAAGATATATGGCATTCTGGCTACACACCACTACACAACATGCCAACTGCGTTAATTGTTCTCATATCAATCTATTCTTCTCTGACAGTCAGTATTGTTATCTATACAGCTTGGTTATTCTTTTCTATTTTCGGTCATTGTGGCATTTGCTTCTTTTCATTTGATTTTATGTTCATCGTCATCATCATTATCTTCTTCTTCTTTTCTTCTTCTTCTTCTTCTTCTTCTTCTTCTTCTTCTTCTTCTTCTTCTTCTTCTTCTTCTTCTTCTTCTTCTTCTTCTTTTTTCTGCTTCTTCTTTTTCCCGTTCACCGGCTCTAAACTCTGGCAGAACCTTGTGATTGTTCTTCAACTTCTAGATTTAGTCCTGTTTTACAGATCTGTGTTATCTGTATGCGGACTGTTGGCACCCTCGTCTCCCATGTTTATATATATAGATATATAAACTCAGTCTTTCAGGGCGCTCAAATCAATCTACCAACCATCCAGCCAACGAAACCGAAACAAGCAAGCTACACAGAAAACAATAACTTTATGATTGTTGTTTTCAATGTGTTTTTGTTATACATTTTATTGATCGCCACTTCCTCCCACTGAAATAACAGACAGCGCCCTTAAGCCAAAAAGCGAGATAACTTTAGCGTGGCCTCATAAACATTAGAAATCTGCATTCGTGTTTGTCAACGGTAATTTTAGAAACCTATTATAGTTATTCAGGATGCGAACGCACCGTCACTAAACCCGAACTTTGTGAACATTACAATAAACATCCGTGTAATAACAACACACAGATATCCTCAATTAATGATAATATACAAATTTATAAACTAGTTAGTTACATTTGTGGAAGAAAGTCAGTAACACTGAAGCATTAGGAACCAGCTCCTCTCCCCCCCCCCCACACACACACACACACACACGCTTCCTCTTCCCTAACAACTGAGTGAAACCCAACGCCATACAAGCTCACTCCCGCCTTTTTATAACAATTTTAAAGGGTTTTAAACGGCTCACAAAGCCACGTATACAAGTTCTCTTTTGAAATTCTTGGGCATTCCAAAATTGTAAAACTATAATATTATATTAATTGGTCATATATATATATAAAACAGTTACTCACGGGCAAACACGGTTTACCCCACCCTCAGAAGATAATATTCAGTCTTAATCTAATATTGTTTGTGTGTCGATGCCTCTGACTGATGTTATAATGACCACACCAGTATTCTAATTCTGTTTTCTCCAAATGACAATAAATGCTGACTGAAGTCAATGGCCCCACCAGGTTCTAGCAAGAGACGCGATTGAATGATCGATAATACACTGTGATTTACCTGACGAATTCTCTTAAGTTTTTATTTAAATACAAATTATCCCTTTGGTCGCTTACTTAAACCCTTGGCTATGTAAGTAAATACCTTAGTTCAGTGTTTCCCAAACTTGTCTTAGTCGCGGCGACATTTTTCAATTAAAAGATGTCCACGGCCCCCTAACCTAGGTAAAAGTTTGACTATTCGTATGTAAGAGATTAAAAAATCACAAATCTCCTGTATCATCGAATATTTCGCGGCGCCGATGTGAAGAGGTCGCGACCTCCAGGGAAGCCGCGGCGCACAGTTTGAGAATGACTGCCTTAGTTGCTTCCCCAAGAAGAAACTTCAGATAACCACAATGTTAACAATCACAAACATGTGGATGTTGTTTCTGATCGATGTTCTTCTTATATATAGTCCATGCCGTGTGGCGTTGGCAGTCATGTCTATCCAGGACCTTCTGTGGAAAGAAGCATGGACAAAGCAGATATCGTCAACGCGGTACGGACTGGGCTAGTTGATAATGATGAATCCCTAACACTAACACGACTGTGTAACATGGCAGTAAAGCATGGTGAAGCACGTCTATGCCGTCTTCAAAGCCGAGATAGGAGACAATATAACCAGCTTCTCATGAGAACAATTAGTTCCCATGCTGCTGCATCGGCGGACTGGACACGCATGGGAATGCCCAATGTGCAGTGACGTCGATTGTGATAACATAACATAATATAATATGCAGAACCTTCTGTCACGTGCACTTTAAATCAGTTCTGACACATATGATCTCGCATGTTATGATGTCAAACTGTCTAGCATCTTCTCTCTGTGTCTCCCACTGGGGCTTTTCTCCTCCAACTTCCCCACCGCCAGAATGTACTCCAGATTACTCCTTCTCGTGGTATGACCAAAGAATGAAGACTGTCTCCTTCTGATGTGGGCAATCAGTTCCCTTCGTGAATCAGTTTCTTTCAAGACATCTTTATTATTCTTTTTATCTGTCTAGGGTATTCTCGTCATTCATCTATAAAACAATAGCTCCTCCGCTTCCAACTATGTTTTCATTATTCGTCCAACTGTCCATGATTCGCTTTCGTATCGATATATCTGTTGTCCAATGCCTTCTATCCACGAGGGAAGCATAGGCCCTCGACCAGCTCGCGCTAAGTCCTTCTGTCCTTCGCAATTGCATACATCTCTCCCCATCTATTTAACTTCACTCTCAAATTCCCTTCTCCTTGTGTTTTTTGTCTTCCATTATTGCTCAGTCTTTATGGGTTCCAGTGCCAACACATTCTGGTTATATTGTTCTCATGTTTTCTTAACTTGTGTCCTATCCAACGCCTGCGTATTTTCTTCACCTCTTTGTCAAACAGAACTTGTTTAGGGCTCTCACAGAGCTCAACATTAGTAATTCTATGATGCCATTTAATTGCCTCTGTCGATAGATCTGTTGCTTAATATATTGCTGGATACATACATACATATATACATACATACATACATACATACATACATACATACATACATACATACATACATACATACATACATACATACATACATACATACATACATACATACATACATACATACATACATACATACATACATACATACATACATACATACATACATACATACATACATACATACATACATACATACATACATACATACATACATACATACATACATACATACATACATACATACATACATACATACATACATACATACATACATACATACATACATACATACATACATACATACATACATACATACATACATACATACATACATACATACATACATACATACATACATACATACATACATACATACATACATACAACATACATACATACATACATACATACATACATACATACACATACATACATACATACATACATACATACATACATACATACATACATACATACATACATACATACATACATACATACATACATACATACATACATACATACATACATACATACATACATACATACATACATACATACATACATACATACATACATACATACATACATACATACATACATACATACATACATACATACATACATACATACATACATACATACATACATACATACATACATACATACATACATACATACATACATACATACATACATACATAACATACATACATACATACATACATACATACATACATACATACATACATACATACATACATACATACATACATACATACATACATACATACATACATACATACATACATACATACATACATACATACATACATACATACATACATACATACATACATACATACATACATACATACATACATACATACATACATACATACATACATACATACATACATACATACATACATACATACATACATACATACATACATACATACATACATACATACATACATACATACATACATACATACATACATACATACATACATACATACATACATACATACATACATACATACATACATACATACATACATACATACATACATACATACATACATACATACATACATACATACATACATACATACATACATACATACATACATACATACATACATACATACATACATACATACATACATACATACATACATACATACATACATACATACATACATACATACATACATACATACATACATACATACATACATACATACATACATACATACATACGTACAAATCAGTTGCGACGAGAAAAAAAAATTCTTAAAACCTTTACAAATCCTATCTTGATAAACGGAAGTGAATCATGGACAGTAGGTAAATTAGTGAACACCTATTTAGAAGCTGCGGAGATGTGGTATTATAGGAGAATAATGAGGATACACTGGAAAGATAAAAAGAGTAATGAAGATGTCTTGAAAGAAACTAAATCACGAAGCGAACCCATTGCACATATCAGAAAGAGACAATCTACATTCTTTAGTTATGTGATGAGGAGGAGAAAACTGGAGTACATCGTGGCAGTAGGAAAGTTGAAGCGGAGAATAGGCAGAGAAAGAACGAGAGAAAAGATGCTGGACAGTCTGACATCATGGCATGGAGGGTTATCTGTTTCAGTGTTGAATGTACACAAGACAGAAGGTTGTGGATAGACATGACTACCAACCAGTGCAACACAGAAGAAGAAGAAGTAGAAGAATATATTCCCCGATATCTATACAAAGTTTTCATTCCACGCATATTAGACCCAATCAGTTTATATAAATGTATGAATTTTTTGCCTCAGAGGCATTAGAGATTATCCAGTGTTGTTTACACCACTATACAGTGTGTCGGCCTCTGCACACATACCGAAAGGACAGCTGCATGATGTTTAGGTAAGAACACACTGCAAGCGGTGTCAACTATTTATTTTGACAATATATTACCGGTTGTTTTGTTTTGACTACACTGTATAGACAACAAAAAGAGAGTCGCTGGCGAAAATAGACAAGTGAAATATGGCCATTATAAATGTCAACTCTTATACAAACCATCCTGGGTGAAAAGTGAAAGGCAAGTGAGCAGGAAGCGAAACTAGTGGGATGATAACATCAAGAGATGAACGAAAAGCAGTTTAAGAGAGCAAATACAGGCCGAACGACGAGTATTAGATGTCCATTATAACCAACCTTTATTGTAGAAACGGTACCTGATTGATTTATAGACATTGATGTACGTAAGTAAAGTAAAGTAACGGACCCTTTTCCACGCTTTTAGGCGTATAGGGCATATAGGGCTAGATTTATATTTTATAGACCAATCGGCGCAAGATGGGTAATGTGGTCAGCATCACGCCGGCCGCCTCTACTTCCAGGGACTGCACCCGGTACACACTCAAGGCTGGATCGACATGGGAGCCAATGTCATTTTTTTTTTTTTTTAAAGTCTGGCTCCGCCAGTGAGCGAACCCACGACCTTTCGATCCGCGGCGATGGTCTAGCCTCTCCGCCACGGCGACTCCTCATTGATGTACATAGATCTTCTTAAAGTCCATGGCTCGTGGCGATGGTAGTCATCTCTGTCCACAACCTTCTGTCTCGTGTACTCGTGTACTACTCGTGAACTTTCAAGCAACTCAATGATCCTTCATGCCATGATGTCATGCTTTCCTGCATCTTCTCTCTCGGGCTCCCTCTGCCTCTCGTAGGTAGTAAAATCTGTTCATGCATTGGGCAGAAAAGATCACGACAACAAGTAGGACTTAGTATCCTTGTCCAGGTTGGTGGACATGGGGGTGCAACCTGGAGTAGCCAGGTATGAACATTTTACTAAGGGCGCAAGGCGTCTGTTTCATCAAAATAAACGTGTAGAATAAAGTACAATGCGGTATACTATCAAATCAACGAACCAACCAACCAGCTAACTAACCAACACACGCACGCACACGCACACTCTCACACACACACACACACACACACACACACACACACACACGAGAAACATGGTACAGAGAAACAGTCAATGAAAATAAGAGAAAGATAAACATAAATATATGTATATATTGCACCAAGTACAAAGCGAGATGCTATCATGGTAGACAAGGAGACATTGAGATAGATATATTAGAGACGGGAGTTTTAACAAATCTTTTTGTTTTACTAACGTAGTGTAAGTCCTAGCTGACTATTTCTGTAAGCGGACACAACTCTTTTCACACGCCATCTGAATGCCTACTTCGGGTCTTTCTTATTTATTATTTGCTGTAACATGTAAGCAGCTGAGGTTAAAGATAATACAATTGTTGAAATTGAAAAGAACATAGTTTTACAGTAGTGGCAGCAACAGCAGCAGCATCACTATCAGCAGCAAGTAATATTAGTAGTATCAGTAGCAATAGTAGTGGTGGTGGTCGTAGTTGTAGTAGTGGTGTACCGTCGTCGTTGTAGTATTCGTGGTCGTACCTTCGTAGTAGTAGTAGTAGTAGTAGTAGTAGTAGTAGTAGTAGTAGTGGTGGTGGTGGTGGTAGTAGTAGTAGTAGTAGTAGTAGTAGTAGTAGTAGTAGTAGTAGTAGTAGTAGTAGTAGTAGTAGTAGTAGTAGTAGTAGTAGTAGTCGTGGTCTCGTCATCGTAGTAGTAGTAGCAGCAGCAGCAGTAGCAGTAGTAGTAGTAGTTATTGTTGTTGTTTATTTACTAAAGAAGAGGAAGAGCTTATGGTCGTTACTAGGGCTGTACCGAATAGTGATTTTCACTATTCGGCCGAATACGAATAGCAGGACCAACTATTCGACCGAATACGAATAGTGTATGGTGTATAAAATATATCTATTAAAAAAACATTTATAATGTCATATGTACGCTTAACTTTTACTTAACATAAAGTAGCACAGAGTAGTCATCTTCTTTTTTTCTTTTTTAGCATTCTGAGCCCTTGAGGTTTACTGCTGCAGATATCACTCGTCTCCATTCATCTCTCTGGCTGGCCTTATCTTCACAATTTGTGACACCAGTTGTTTGCAGGTCTGGCTGGACATTATCTCTCGAACTTTTTTTTTTTTTTTCTGCCTCGTGGTCTTCGCCCACAGTTTTTACTTCTCTGTCATCTGACATTCTTTCAATATGCCCAAACCATTTTAGTCTGTTAGCTCTCATGATGTTTGTGATCAATGGTGATTTAAACAGATTATATGTTACGTTATTGCTTCTCACTCTCCGTTCCCCGCTGTTTGATGGGTCCAAAGATTTGTCGTAAGACTGTTTTCGAAAAGCTGTAATAAGGCCTCATCTCTTTTATTTCTGCTTCAAGTTTTAGAGCCATATAAAACGACTGGTCGTTATCAACGTTTTATATATTTTGATCTTGGTTTTGCGAGACAGACACTTTGACTTTAGCAGATGTTGAAGGGCATAGTATACTTTACTTCTAGACTGTATTCTAGAATGCATTTCTTCTCTCAGCATGTTAGAGCAGTTGAAATTTGCAACTAAGTACTTATAAGTTTCCGTTCGTTTGATTTTCATATTATCGACTTGGATGTGGCCGGAGTTTATATTCTTTCCCTGTCTAGTTAGTATTCGTACAGAATAGTAAACAATTAAAAACATTTTATGTTTTGCATCCTTCAGTCAGTCTGTGGTAATTAATAACCAGGAAAGAAAGAATCCTATGTATTATAACAAGTAACTAAACTTGGAAATTGTCTCTGTCAGCTTAGTTAATGCAGGAAAGCTGCATTATCTTTCAACAAAAACCATTCGTTCCACGTGGTCAGTATTAGGGCCGTTTATGCAGAAGCGAGTGTGAGGTAACTACTATTCGTATTCGGCCTGACCGCAACTATTCGGCCGAATACCGAATAGTCAATATGTCCACTATTCGGCCCCGAAGCGATTATTCGGTACAGCCCTAGTCGTTACTAACGTTAACGAAAAATGTATATAAAGCGTGCTCTGTATGAATGACAGCTCAGCAAGACATAAGCAAGTCATTCAAACTTGTTTACATTATTGTTGACTTTGATTTTTCTTGCACTGTCAAACGTCCCCCTCAGCAGACATGATATCGTCTGTGTTATTTCTCTTCATAGACTGTTGAATTCAAACAAACTATCGTCTTAATTGAAGTGTGTAGCGCTTACAGTCTATTATGTGTTTATCAAAACACCAACAGCTGGTATCGATCGGACTTTATTTATAAGGACATCACACAGCACAACTTGCCAGCCGACAATTTAGAGGTGAACCAGAGGTAGAAGGGTTTTCAAGTTGGTCATTAACAGCCAGAAGTATTTAAAAAGAAAGTAAAGGTCCACTTTCGGCGCCTTCAGGCGTATTGTGAATAGGGCTAGACCGAACTTTTTATAGAGCAATCAGCACTTTCTGGGTGTGTGGTCCGCCTTTACTTTTCAGGACTAAACTTGGTACCCACTAAAGGCTAGGTCCACATGGGAGTCAAGGTCATTTTTGAGAAAAAAAATGTCCGACTCTGTCGGGGCGGGAACCCACGACCTTGCAATCCGCAGGCGGGCGTCGATCCGCAGGCGGGCGTCTATCCGCCAACGCCACGGTGACTCCCATTTACAGCCAAAACCTTGTGGAAAAGCAGTTGGTGAGCTTGTCTGTCCGCTCACGTGAAGGACACTCGTGTTCGATCCCCATTAATGGCCGGTTTTTTTTTTTTTTAATGTCGGGAGCAGAAATAAAAACTTCACCTGGACAGTCCAAGGAAACATCAGTCAGTCAGTAGCATAGGAAGGTCAGGTTGTACCAGGTGCAGACAATTTTCTGTCACCATACCCCTACGTTAAAATGGGTCAGATCAAATCGTTTGACAAATTTTAGAAGACCTTGACTTTGCTGACGACATAGGGCTTTGGAGTTCAACGCATCCAGATATCCCAGATATCCAAGAGAAACCCGACCTTCTTCAAAATATTTCAAGGCAAACTAGTCTCCAAATTAACACCGCAAAAACAAAAATGTTGCCAGTAGTTCAGAGGACATCAAACGATCACATTCTTGAAAAAGTCAACAGCTTTACATACATGGATAGTAAGATGACTTCTATAGAGGACTCAGCGCCAAAACAATATCATTTAGAATCGCACTGGCAGCTAGTGCCTTTAACAAACTGTCAAACATCTGGAAGTCGAAGACACTCAGCAAACACATAAAACTAAGATCTTCAACTCTTATGTGATTCCAGTGCTAACTTATGGATGCGAGAGTTGGAAAGCAACAGTAGCTCTTAACAAAACAAAAACAAAACAAAAAAAATAGTTTTGAGAACAAATGTCTCCAAAGAATAGTGAACCTCCGCTGGACAGATTTCAGAACCAATACACAAATAGGACAAGAGACCAAGCAAGATCATGTATCCAATTTTAAAAGAAAGCGCTGCTGGAACTTCATCGGCCATACACTCAGAATGGATAAGACCAGACTCACCCACCAAGCCCTCATATGGACACCGGAAGGGAAAAGAAAACGATGAAGACCAAGAGAGACTACGTAGAACCATCATCAGGGAAGGCTCAACTATGGGCTTAATAAATATCCAAGACCTAAATCAGGTGGCAACGAACCGCCAGACATGGAGAGTTATGACTTCTGCCCTATGCGCCGATTTAGGCTAAAAAAGAAGACTATCACCCCCATGCCACTCCAACACGCATACGCACATTTTGTTATGCTAAAAGTACACACGTTTGCTATTTTGTCACCCCGTCAGTCATGGCTGGATTTAAACTTGATGAGACCCTAAGTATATCAAACTCTGAGGCATCTACCATTTGAAATGGCCCAAGCTAATCTTCATCATCATCATCAGGTGCCTTGCCGACTGGCGTGGGCGATCATGCCTCTCCATAATCTGCGATCTCCTGCAGCATGTATCAGTTCGTGTGCCGACACACCTCCATGCCATGCAACAAGACTGTCAAGCATCTTCTATCGTTATCTTTTCAGTGGTCACAACATGTTCTATTTTCTCACTTCTCATAACATGGCCGAAAAATGATGACTGTCTCCTTCTGATGTCTGTGATAAGTTGTCTTCGGGCTCCCGCCTCTTTCAAAACCTCTTGGTTGCTCTTTTTGGCTGTCCAAGGTATTCTAAGCATTTTTCTGTAAAACCACATCTTCGAGGTCTCCAGAAATTGTCTGGCCTGCCTACCGATTCGCCAGGATTCACAGCCATATGTTAAAACTAGATGTATGTAGCAAGCAAGAATTCTTTTTCTAACTCTCAATGACAACGATATATTGCACAAGATGTTTTTTATTTTATAAAATGCAGTTTTTGCCTGTCCAAATCTATTTCTTATCTCAGTTTTGCATCTTCCATCTGATGTTATCCATGTGGCCAGATACTTAAATTTCTGTACTTGTCCTAAAATAACACCATCAACTTTTATTACACATTTAGGAATAATTCGTTTCTTTGATACCACCATTACTTCTGTCTTCCCATTATTCAAACTGAGGCCCATTCTTCCACTTTCTAACACCACAATGTCTATCATTTCCTGTAGTTCTTTCTGACTTGTTGCTATCAAGACTGTGTCATCAGCATAACGTAAATTGTTTATATTGTGCCCACCAACCACAATTCCGGGCATACCAATTAAAGCTCTCATTATATATTCACTGTATATTGAAAACAAATCATGTGACAGTACACATCCTTGTCGTACGCCCCTCTTTATGCTTTGAAAGGTACCTAAACAGTTGTTAATTCTTATAGCTGCTGTTTGCTGCCAATACATATTCTTTATTATTCGTAGATCTTTCCCATCAATGTTTAATTTTTCTAACAGTTTGATAACTTCTTCATGCTTGACACAGTCAAATGCTTTTGCATAGTCTATGAAGCATATGCACAAATCAGTCTTTACTTCTATAGCTCTTTCTGACAATGTCCCTAGGATGTATATGGCATTGTTTGTACCTTTTCCTTCTACAAATCCACATTGTTCATCGCTTATTTCTGGTTTAATTTTGTTTCTTATTCTTCTCATAATTATTCTCAGTAAAATCTTAGTCATGTGATTCATAAGACTTATTGTGCGATGGTCTTCACATTCTATAGTGCCTGGTTTCTTAGGCAGAGCCATAAATATGGATTTTAAAAGGTCATTTGGAATATACCCACTATTATAAATATCATTTAAAAGTTTAGTTATTATTTCAATTCCAAAATCTCCCAGTGCTTCGATTTCTTCCAGTGAGATGTTGTCTGGCCCGGGTGCGTTTCCTTTCTTCATATGATGTATTGCATCCTTAACTTCTACAGTTATTATTGGTGGACCATCATTGTTGGTCTGCAGTTCTACGTCTGGTCTATTATCATCATACAATTCCCCTATATACTCTGTCCATCTGTTAATTATATTACTATGTCCCATTAATAAGTCACCATCTTTTGATTTCAATCATCCAGTGCTGTTACTTGTCATCTTTCCTGTTAACATATTTATCTTTTGGTACATGGAATGTGAGTCTTTCCTGTTGTTTTCCCTAATCTATGTACACATTTGATTCAACCAGGCTTCTTTAGCCACGTTGCATTTGTTCACTATTTCTTTTTGTATTCTAGAGTATCTTTATCATTCTTTTTCTTCCTTCTTTCATCCATCAACTGCAGAATTTCGGTTGACATCCATTTCTTTTAAAGTAAAGTAACAATTATATATATATATATATATATATATATATATATATATATATATATATATATATATATATATATATATATTGTTACCTTACCCCTGTGGTCATAGCCAGCTATAACATTAACTTGATAAAATGTGATTATTGCATTAGCTTACATTGTCATATCCATTTTTGTCATTATTAAACCTGCTACACCTAACTTGTCACCTAACTTCTATTGTCACATATAATTGTGATATTAACTGACTATAATGCAGTTAACTATATGCATTCATCCATCCACACACACACACACACTCTACATGTACTTTTGCACACAGACGTATAGACACACACACAGACATGCGCGCGCGCGCACACACACACACTTGGCATTCACTTGTGCAGACAAACACAAAGATTTACAGACAAAACTCAGACATTGACCGAACATGTCTCATCCCTGTGTTACAACTGGGTAACCATTCCCTCAGTGAAATGGCACATTCAGAACCTCCTGAACTCATCCAGGCGATGAAATTAATGACAACCTCGATTAACACACATGCAAAAATAAACACACACTAGTACATGCACCAGTTACTAAAACAAAATACAAAGATTTATTTACTGATGCCTGCACAGAATAGACGGAATTAAATGTCATGAAAGATAACTTATGTTGCGCTCTGGGAGAGAACTAAACAAGTTCCAGTGGACCAAGAGGTGAAGAAAAGATGCTGGCGTTGGATTGGACACGCATTGATAAAGCCCGAGAACAGTGTAACTAGAAAGTACATACAGCATTTTTGGGGAGCTGTTTGTGAGTTTATTAGGCAGTGTATACATTTAGCAGTTTGCCATTGCTTCATGGAAGGCTGGCTCTCGAAACAGCTACCGACACCAACGCAAAGCAGTCTGCTACCAAATCGCATGCAGCTGGGGATCGAACCTGGCTCCGCGGAACTAAATACATACTTAAAACTTATGCCAAAGATGAAGACTAATACACATATGCAAACACACACACACACACACACACACACACACACATACAGATACACACACACACTTATTATCTGTTGCTTGACTAATCCTTAGATCAAATCTTGGCAACCATTCGTGGTGTAATATATTGAGCACATTGTAAACTCATTCACGTGCTGAGACTGATGACAACCCCGGGCTAATAGCCCACCATGACAGAAAGAAAAACAAGCACGGTGGAACCTGAGGGCAACTACGAGGATGATACACAAGTGCCCAGCCCCGGCCCTGATCCAGACAGTCCCAACTTGGGAGTCTTGAGATACAAAGACAGAATCAGAATGCCTTCTTGGTACTGGGGAGGTATCTCCAGGTAGGATGTGCATGTCAAAGTCTGTGGTCTGCTTCTTCATGTTAACTGGCTCTCTGGAAAGGGGAAGGGGGGGGGGGGGTTCTGGTTGTTCGTGCACTTCTGGACTCTAGTCTTGTTCAAAAACCTGAGTTCTGCATGCACGTCCGTTTGACATATCTGGCTTATTTATATGTAGACTGTTGGTTCTTTGGGCTTGTTAGAGAGGCAGGGGATTCATTCTTGTTTTCCCCATAATATGACCCCGAAACGCACATGGGGAGAGTCCCTGTCTATTGGTTCAGAATCATCATCATCACCCTCATGTCTATCATCAACATCATCTTTATGCTGTCATATATGCGTCACACAGCCTATTCCTTCATTCTGTTCAAGCCTGTGAAATCTTGTCTATATGAATGGCTTCTCTTACCATCGCTTGTCCTAAGGTTCCTCTTGGGCATCCTCATTTCCTCCGCCCATTTCTTTCTCATTTCAGTGCCTGTTTGGTCATTCTCTGCTCGCTTCTCCTCATGCTGTGCTATCTTCTTTGTCTTATAACTAATGACACCAGCATCCTTTGAAGTCGAAGTGTGTCTGCCCAAAAGGGGAGGGACCAGGAATTTGCTTACAAAAAAGCCAGATCTGTAAAAGAGATGTTCACACAAAACTCAAGTTCTGGAACAAGACCCAGAAGTGGACGAACAGTCATAACTTTCTGCTGGAGTTTACAACCCGTGAACACTAAGATAAAGAAGCAGGGGCATTGATATCAACGGTTCTTTTTCTGCAAATTTCTGTAGCAGTAAAGTGTTTTATTGTTGGAGACAATACCTGAAGATTTAGGCCCACATGGCTAACGCAGACGTCACAAACTGCAGGTTAAAATTTTATTTTTATCCATAACAAAAACAAAAAACAAAATCTTACTGGGGATTAAAGCCTTGATTTCCCGCATGAGATACCAGGGTTATTAACTGTTCGGCCAGCCATTCTTCACTATTTATAGACGGCCCATTCAGATGAATGGGTTAAGCCACAACAGTTACTTATTAATTCAACAGTTACTAATAACAGTCCTCTTCCTCTTTTCTTTTTTTTTTTTTGCGTTCGGTTTCGTATGCTCAGATCAGACCATCAGGTGGGTTGCCTCTATGAACTCACATGTCAGTAGCAGGTCCTTCATGGTTCCCCATAGCTTTCTCTGCACTCTTTGTTCTTGAGGCCAGGTGTCTTTTCGAAGTTGTATGTAGAGTGGGCAGGTCTATCTGCAGAATGTGCTCAGGTGTTTGTGGTCCTGTTTGACAGGCACACTATGGGGACTGTACAATATTTATTTTATGCATGTGGTAGTTGAGCCTGCAGTCTCCCGTTTGTAGACGAAAAATTGTTGCATTTTGCTTTCTAACAACTGTCTGAAACTGAACATGTTGAATAAAGGGTAATATCTATTCTTGCAGATCTGATGCTGAAGAAAAATTGAGGGGTTTGCCTGATGGCTCTTACCTAGTCAGAAATTCCACAACTCCTGGGGACTTCACTTTGTCGCTCAGGTTTGTTATTCATAAACTTGTGCTGGTCTTTTATGTGTGTGTGAGCCATGTAGGCAACTGCTGTTGGCAATATAGTTATAAGTGCACCTGTTTACCAATGTTAGCACTTGCTAAAGAATAAAGTAGCTAGTACACTGGCTAAACCAGAAAGTGATTAGTGCACTTGCTAAACAAGAAAGTGATTAGTTTACTTGCTAAACAAGAAAGTCATTAGTGCACTTGCTAAACAAGAAAGTGATTAGTGCACTTGCTAAGCAAGAAAGTGATTAGTGCACTTGCTAAACAAGAAAGTAATTAGTGCACTTGCTAAACAAGAAAGTGATTAGTGCACTTGCTAAACAAGAAAGTGATTAGTGCACTTGCTAAACAAGAAAGTGATTAGTGCACTTGCTAAACAAGAAAGTAATTAGTGCACTTGCTAAATAAGAAAGTGATTAGTGCACTTGCATAACAAGAAAGTGATTAGTGCACATGCTAAACAAGAAAGTGATTAGTGCACTTGCTAAACAATAATGTAATTAGTGCACTTGCTAAACAAGAAAGTGATTAGTGCACTTGCATAACCAGAAAGTTGCATCATGTATTGAGGCTTCACATATGGTAAATTGAAGTTTAAAAAAGGACCCTTTCCATGCCTTCAGGCACATTGGGCATATACTGCTTGACATATATTTTATTTACCAATCAACACTTGGCGGGTGATGTGGTTAACATCTTGTGGACTGCCTTTACTTCCCAGGACATTTCCTGGTACCCGTTTAAGGCTGGGTCGACCTGGGAGTCAAGTTCATTTTGTCACATATGGTGAAGGTCCCATAATGTTATAAAGATCAGACTACACCCAGCTATGGCCAGCATCGCACCAGCTGCTTTTATTTCCCAGGAAATTTTCTGGTACCCATTTTAGACTTGGTTTCTTGAAACCATGGCCAATATTTTAAAATCCACCTCAGTGCAGATTCAAACCAGGACTAGTGGGCTAACATGCAAGTTGACCAGCCACTGTGTTACTACAATTCTTTATAGATATTACCTTGTAAAAAGAGCAGCACCTTATACACCATATGGTGTACTTCTTATTAATGTCTACAGACAGTAAACTCTAGTAAAAAAATTATGATTGTTAGTCCATTTCTGGTCTTTAGTTTTGTTCCAGATGCACTCCAACTTCAAAGAAAACACCCCTAATTAGCTGACTCTTATGACATGC
The DNA here is from genome assembly GCA_905116865.2 of Candidula unifasciata. Lineage (NCBI taxonomy): Eukaryota > Metazoa > Mollusca > Gastropoda > Stylommatophora > Geomitridae > Candidula > Candidula unifasciata. The sequence goes on along the minus strand of CAJHNH020001304.1, from coordinate 149,049 downwards.
TTGTAACAGGTTAGTAGGTCTATTCTCCCCCCCCCCCCACCCCCTTAAAACTTGGCCCAGAAACCCACATGGTTAACATAATGTTCAAATATCCCTGTTGTTTAGAAACTTGGCCCAAAAACCCACATGGTGAATATAATGTCCAAATATCCCTGTTGTTTAGAAATCAAACATAAATCAAATGGTCTCTATCAGTGAATCCTAATTAGTAGTAAGTAAAAGTAAAAGTCCTTTTTCCACGCCTTTAGGCGTATAGGGCAGATAAGGCTAGACATATATTTTTTAAAATAGACTAATCGGCACAAGATGGGTGATGTGGTCAGCATCACGCCAGCCACCTTTACTTCCCGGGAATGCACCTGGTACCCAATCAAGGCTGGATCGATCTGGGAGTCAAGGTCATTTCGCCACGGTGAATCGCCTAATCAGTTGTAACGTGTTAAACGCCAAAAACAATATAAGAAAATATTTATATACAATTATTAAATTATCACATGGCATGTATACTTCTTGTCAGTGTCTGTGGCTTAGATGTTGTGAATGCGCTTCATAAAGCAGGGGTGTCGGGTTCGATCTCAACTGTGGACAGTTTGTCTTTCGCTGGTTTTGATGATGGTATAGAGAGTTGGCCATTCAGAAGTAATGGCAAACTGTTTACAAACTGAACGTACAATTTGCCTAGGAAAACCACAACAACAAAACAATGCAGGGGTTGGTTCTGCAGTGTCCTGTAAAGGATACACAACTAACTTATGTATACTTTGCTCTGATGTATGGTGCAGAGACTGACATACTGAACATGCAAATAAAACATTAAACTGAATCTATTGAGATGTGGATGTACAAAAGAACAGGTCATATTACATAGAAACAAAAACAAATGTAGATAATCTGAAGAGATTGAGAATGAAAACAGTTGTCGATAGCAAAATTAAGGGGAAAATTGAAAACTGTTTACTGAATTATAAGACATAACACTCTTTTAATAATCATGGTTAGTTGCGTATCCTTTACAGGACGTTGCAGAACCAACACCAACAGCTCCTGGCTGTTGTATGGTTTTTCTAGGAAAATTTATGTCCAGTAGTTTTTAATAATCATACTGAAAGGAAAATTTGAAGACAAGAGAGCAAGATACAAATGGGAGGACAACATCAAGAAGTTGACGAACAACAGTCAGTGAGGGTACAACCAAGACAAGAGACAAGAGTTCTGGAGATCAAATGCAGCAAATCTTCATTCTGGAGGTGGCTCCTTATTGACTGAGAATCATTAAAAGCAACCCAAAAAAAATTATGTTTGTTTGTTTGTTGCTCAGGCAAGATGGTCGTGTCAGATGCATAAAGATCATTTGCCAAGATGGCAAATATGGTTTAAAGATGAATGAGCTTAAATTCGATTCCCTCTCTTCCCTGGTTGATTACTACACCAAGCACACATTAGCTGAGTTCAACAAGCGCCTCACGACTCATTTATTATATCCTGTCAAGAAGGTATGTTTCCATAATATATTAGATTATTGTTTTCCAGTTTTTAGCTAGTTTTGCCACAACAGAAGCAGTATTTGCAGACATTTTTCTTGTGTTTGGAAAATGACTGAAATGGTATTTTTTGCACTTGTTTTATAATTTATTGAAATTTATATAAATAATTGCTTAAATTCAAAAAAAAAAAAAAAAAGTAAATACTAACCTTGTCTGTCTCAGGTATCTGTTATTTAAATTAGTTTCAAACCAAACACTTCTTCTGAGGTAAACAATTTTTGAGTCTAATTGAATTAAATAATAAAGTGGAAAAATTAAAAGTAATAATTTGACTAACTAAAACATAGTAATTAAATGTAGTAATTTAAGTAGTTAACAATAAGCAAAGATAGAAATATTAAATGTAAGTCTGAGTAGAGTAATCACTGTTTTATTCCTGTTTCTTGATCAACTCTTTTAATCCGAGAAAGATCTCTGCAGCAAATGCCCAAAGCAATTATTGGTTGCTATGAAAAGTCACAAGTGCATTGCATTCAAACTGGCAAAAATTAGGCAGCAGCAGTCAGTATGAAAGCCATATTTTTTTTAGTGTGATGTGACCAATAGTAAAATGGGTGTGAACTCATTACCCAATGGCTTGGATTCATGAGGAAATGTCTGTTGCACAACACACATTGCAATAGACTAAAAAAGTTAATAACAAATTTTTAAAACAAAACATATTTTAGGAGCTGATTTGTGACATAAGAAGTTGTACATTGTTTCATTATTTATGAAGACAGGTTTTAAAGAAATAAATATTCTTTCTATGTCAGTGGTGTATTAGGGATATGACTCATATTTTATAGATCAATCAGCATAGGATGGCTGACTTGTCTATGTCTCACCAGCTGTCTTTATTTCCCAAGACATTACCTGGTACCTCCCCATGAGGGTGCTGGGGCCACATTGTGGGAAAAACAAGAATAGACCCACTGCCTCCCCAACATGCATGTCATAAGAGTCAACTAACTGGGGCCGAGTGCATCTGCCTGAGGGGCAAGAAACCAACAGTCTGCACACAAATAAGTTAGATCTGTAAAATGGATGTGCAGGCAGCATTCAGGTTCTGTAACAAGTCTAATGTCCTGAGGTGGATGAACAATCAGAACTTTCTACAGCCGGTTAACATGAAGAAGAAGAAGAAAAAGAAGATTACCTGGTACCAATTTTAGGCTCAATCGACACGGAAGCCAAGGTTTAACTCTACCCTACATGCTAATATACCTTTCATATCCTGGTAATAAGTCATTTGAGTGGGTTTAACTTGATCATACATATATGCAAAGACAACGGGGTTCAGACATTTTTTTTTCTAAACAAAAGAGATTTGATAATAAAGAACAGGTAAATTACATGATAAGATGACTTCAACAGCAGTCATTTGTTGACTAACATGATGATGTTGTGTTTTAGGAAGCTTGTGCTGAAGCAAGTTAATCATAATTAATTTTGCAATAATTTTTTTTTTAGGTGACATTACCAGTCCCATCATACATCCATCAGTAGTTGAACTACTTCTACTTCCTCGTGTACACTCTTGTGTTCTGGTTTACAATTGAGCTGCCCAATAACTCTGATTTAAGCTAACCCCTATTAGTAACATTTTACAGCATGCTTGTTAGAGGTATGGGTGATAGCTACTTGAACACTCATACTGGACAAGGGAGATATTATGAAGACCAATATATGAATGAACGTTGACAGAAGACATGAGATTGGATGAAATTATGTGTGTAAGAATGTATGAAGGAGGAATTAGGAGTGGATCCAGCAAGGAATGAAACATGAGAGGAAGAAAACAATGTGTGTATAATCAGTATGCTATGGAAACAGTTAGCATCTACACCTTAAGACACATCCTTTGGATTTTTTTCTCCAGGTCAGGCCGGTGTGTTGGGAAATGAGCAGGCAGATAGACTGGCCAGCTCTGCACCACTTAGTGGTGAACTGATGTATGACAAGCTAGATATTGTGAGGGCCCTTTGGGAACGAGTGAACAGTGGTGAGGTGCAGATAGATCATTCCTGTCTGAAGAGAATGACGCCTTGAGGAGTTACCAGGGGATCTGGCCAATGCTCAACACTCAGCGGAAGGATGAGACAGATATACAATCAGATGGTTACTGGTACCATCGGAATTTGAACTCTTCGCTTGCAGTTGAAGATTGGGGACAGAGCACTTATAGAAGTGTCCTGAGTGCTGTGATGTCGATTCTTAATTTAGCATTCAACATTAAGACATTTATTGCAGTAGATGGAACACCTTTGGGTATGCCCGGTGTGCTATGATGTTGATTCTTAAATCAGTAATTAATATGGTGAAGGAGGGTGAAGTGGGTCTGTTATATTTAGCTGTGATGCAGAAGTGCTGACCCACATGTGGTGGTGCAGCAGGTCCAGGGCAGATACTGGTCAAGATCTGTCTACACAATGTTTTGGTCAAGATCTGTCTACACAATGTTTTGGTCAAGATCTGTCTACACAATGTTTTATTCAAAGTCAGAGTGCATCTGCCTGAGAGGCGAGGACCCCACAGTCTGCACACAAATAATTCATATCTGTAAAATGGATGTGCATGAAGAACTCAGTTCTAAAGTCTGGAAGTTGATGAAATACTAGCATTTTCTACCAGAGTTTAAGGTCAATGAATTGGGAGGGAAAAGGGGGGGGGGGGGCAGCAACAGAAGAAGAATAAAGAGAAGAAGAAGAAAAAGAAGAAGCAGAAGAAGAAACATTGGGTAGAAATGCTTTCAAATGTGCACATCTGCCTTTTTGAGAATTGAATGAATTGGGTTCTTTCTGCACTTTTAAAGTCTTAATAATAAATATTTCTTGTTTAGTCTAATGTTTTTTTTTTTGGGTGGGGGGGGGGGGGGGGGGGGGCACATTCTTAAACTTGTCATAAATATTATTTACCCCTGTTCCACAGCTTCAGTCCAAGAGAGTAAATGTATATGATGCTCTCAGCATTTTGGCAGATTTAGGAAGACAGCTGAAAAGAGCAAGAAAACATTATATAGATTTACAGAATACAGAGAAGGAAGCCACTAAAGTATGTGCAGTTTTTATCTAATATTATGTGATATTTTGTGTTTTATGCCATGGAGAAAATACATACATAATGAACATTGCTTTACTATTTTAGAGCTGAGTGAAAGAGAAGTAAGAGGCATGGAGGGTCAGTTCACAAGGACAGTTCTGTTACTCTCTTAATTTTTCAGCTTTGAAGCATTTAATTCCACTCTATTTGTTCATTCTAAGGATATTATATAGTGTGTGATTTTTTAATCATAAATTTGGATTTTACTTTGAGAGGCAAGGTACCAACAGCGTGCATACAAATAGCTAGATCTGTAAAATGAATGTGCATGCATAACTCAAATGTTGGATCAGGACCAAAGTCCAAAAGTGGACAAACAACCAGAACTTTCCCCTGGAATTTACAGTACTAAGAAGAAGAAGACTTCCCAACTAGGACAATTCCTGGTACCGATTTCAGGCTGGGCTGAGCTGGGTGCTCAGCCCAGTTATAAAAATAAACTATAAAACTATTTTTTATTTTTTGAGTTCGAGTTCGTTTGTAAAAAAAAAGTTCTAGTCTCCCTAACCAGTTCCTAAAGTGAGCGGCGGTTATGTTTTGACTGCGCTTCTTAGCTTGAAATTGGAAGTGGAATTTTTTCGTCCTCTCCTCCATTCACCCTAAAAAGGGAGGTTGGCACATTGTATTTTGGTTTACAGCTAGGCAGTAAAATCGATGTGCACACAACTCAAGTCCTGAAAAATGACCATAATCTGGAAGTGGTCTGTCGCCGACCCCAAATGGATATACACTTGTGTAGTGAGTTTGTGGGTTTGAATCCTAACACTGCACACCCACGTGAGACATTAGACTAACATCTGAGCTATGTTGATCCCAGACACAGTTCTGGATCACTAAGAAAACAGCACAAAGTGCTCGTACAATAAAATGAAAGTAGCTGTACTTGTATCCACAGGAGTAGAAAAAGGGAAGTTAGATATCAAGATATATTTAGTGAATGAGTATCAAGATACACAGTTAATCCCTCCGACTTTTTCCTGAAATGATATTAATGTATAAAGAATGCCCCCATCAAGTGATTTGTTCTAAGTGAGTTGAGGTAAACTAGTATGAATAAAGACACTTGAAACTAAGTACACAATTTACCTAACTAGGTTTTAAAACTTGACATAGAGTTTGATAGTTCAGTCTAAAGCAAACTAAATTGAATGGTATTGAATTGGAAAAACTGAACCTCAGACAGATTTCAATTTAAGACTCTGACTTTTTTTTTTTAGCCTGTCATCATCACTGCTTCAAGCAGATCGTTACACTCAGACTGTCTGCAAAGAACAGATGCTGACTAGTCCCCCCCCCCCCCCCCCCTCTTTCCATTTGGGAACTGAAAAAGAAGCAAATACATGTGTTTAAGCTCAGGTTTCTTACACATAGCAAGCATATTCATATAGAAATGATAATCTCCCTTCTACCTATACACACTCTCTCCCATCTAGTTTGGAAAGACTTCGTCTCACATTGTAGTTGTTACATTTCCTGCCTTCTACTACCTTCTACCTGCCTTCCTCCCCTCCCACCCCCACTCCCCACCCCCAACCCCGCAGGAAAAACAAAACCAGAATCCCAGAATCAACTAACTATACAGCAAACATTTAGACTAATACAGTTCTTTACAAACTTCATTTGTCTCTATTTGGAATGAACATAACATGTTAAACTTTACCAACAGTAACTAAGAAACCACTATAATCTAAACTATTTTAGGTGCTGCATCTATCACAAATGGAAGCCCAGGCATACAAGAATGCCAGGGAGATGTTCGAGACTTTCATTTCACATCCTGACCAGTCACAGGAAGACTTGGACACACTGAGTGCAGATGATCAGAAAATGTAAGTACATATTGCTACACCGTTATATTCCGTAATCAGGTAATTGCAGTTCCAACTATATAGCAGGTCACCCCATAGTTGCTCTATTCCCGTGAAAAATAAAAACCACTCAAAATGCTCATTTCTTGTGAAAAAAGACAGAATGTAGTCTAAATAAAGCCAACAGCTTTTGATGATTTTGTTAATTTGGTCGCATTCACGGACAAAAATCTGGCCAGCTGGAGGTCCACGGGGTTTATAAAAGAGCGTGTACTTTGCTGAGTGGTCTCTCTCTGGCGTTGTCTTGGCTGACGATGGTCAATTGCCCTGTGTTTGTTGATGCTGACAGCACGTGGCCTCATCGCGATGCATGTGCGATTGGCCAGGCTGAGATAGGGAGTCTGGCTTGTCAATTATGCCATTGGTGTATTCGATGGTTAGTTTTGCTTAGACATGAACTTTCTACCATAGTTAAACTGTGTGGATAGATATATCAGTATGTATCATCGCTCGGAGATATTTAATTTTATGTTGCTAGAAGCGAACTTTCTTTTATGTTAGTTGGTGCTTAATGAGTGGCCTGTGTAGAAATAAAATTGATCGTTAATGTATTGTTATTTGTGAACCACGCTGATTTTATATTAAGTGAAATAAACAGATTTTCAGTGTGATAATTATAGTTCTAGTTGTCTGATTAGACTTAGGACTGGTATTTAGTGGTGTCTAGTTTTACTTGTACCGTTGATTAGATTTTACAAAAAAGATCTCATATCTAGTTAGAACATTTCTGGTTTTAGTCCCCTCCTAATGAACTCTTTTTCTTCATTTTTCATGGTACTTAGGCTTCATTTCTAGTAGATGTTGTTAGTTAGTTGGTTAGTTGGGATATGATCATTGACCTCAGGACATGTCCATAGGTGCTCAGATTCTTCCCCAGCATCCCGTTACTAATAGTGGCAGTTCTTTGTTGATTGATAAGTCTTTATGTATTTTTACTCCTGAGTCTTTCTTTCTGGTGAGCGATGTGGAATCGCTGTCTCAAAAATCATCCACCCTTCCCACATCTCTAAGGGCATTAATAATATCAGCATAATCCATCGGTTGACCTTCAGCAGTGATAGCGGATCCAGCAAACTTATCAGCCCTTTCATTTCCATCGACACCAGCATGCCCCGGAACGAAGATGAAGACGACGTTACGCACAGTGGACTTCTGTAATGGCTCAGTCCACTGCCTTCGCACAGAACCTGCTTGGATCTTTGTGGATCTGTGATGTTGTGTGTGTGGTTATGTGGATGCTCGATTGATGAACATCTCAGGAAAAGTACTGCAGGACTTTGTAGTATCAAATGAATCAATATTTACCCTCCTCTAGTCTCAAGTAGCATATAATGTGTGACTGGCTCTTCCCTGTGAACCTCAGTCATTGTTGAATGTGTTCTGAGAAACTGACATATGGTGGAAGCATCTTAAAGAAAATCTGCTTCTTCAATGGCCATACACACATGCATGTAAACACACACCCACTGACAAACACACACATGCATGCACACTGATCTTTCACACCCACACATGCTCAAATAAACATGCTCGAGCAAGTGCACATGCAAGAGACATACAGACAGCGAGAGTGATGGGTGGAAAGATGAAATTACATAGGCACGCACGCACGCACGCATGCACACACTCACACACACACACACACATGTACGTACATTCATACATATGTTTGTGTATATATGTATATATATCTATGTGTGTGTATATATGCACCCATGTATATATATATATATATATATATATATATATATTATATATATATATATATATATATATATATATATATATATATATATATATATACATGTGAGGTGAAGTCAAAATGTAAGTCACAAATGGTTGTTTAAAAAAAAAAAAACTACAGACAAAACTAAAGACGATAACAACTCTAACACCGTTTATTTCTGTTCCTTTTATTTTCAACATAATTTTCACTGACATTGATGCACTTGTACCATCGTTTTATAAGTCCTTCCAAACCTGCCTCATAGAACTAACTGCATGCTCTGTTTTCTAAACCACATTGTCACTTCACATTCAGCATCTGCGTCATTCATGAAATGTCTCCCGCCAAGGTGGGTTTTCAGTGGACCGAAAAGGTGGAAATCGCTAGGGGCTAAGTCAGGGCTGTAAAGTGGATAAACGTTTGTCAGCATAAATAGGAAGCATTTCCTTATAAATGTCCTTTGCAGGCATCTATTTTGCCTAAAACAAAATGCTCAACAGCACGCTGTTCTTTGAGGGTACACGCCATAATTACAGTCACCATTTTGTTTCTGTTTTGCGAATATGCATGCAACACCTAGCGTGAGAATGGAGACATATAGTTCGATGTTGCTGTCACTTAATGACACCAACTACACATTCCTGCCATGCCATAACCATTTGTGACTTACTTATTGACTTCCCCTCGTAAATATGTTATACATATGCACACACACACACACACACACACATATATATATATATATATATATATATAAAACCACACCTACTACCTTCTAATCTTGACATTTTCCTACCAGTCTGGATGCAAACAGAGCACTAGCAGTACAACTGCACATGTCCTTTGTAGACCACGGTGCAGCAATGGAGCAAGCCATCATTCTTAAGGAGGAGGAACTCAACAGATGCTCACATGCCATCAATTCTCATGTGACCATGATGATGGACTTGGAAGAGAGCTGTTCTCACATTAAGGAGTAAGCTACCAGTGTTTATGTTACAAATTAATTCACTACACAAAATCTGTGACACAATGTATTTGGTATGAAAAAAAAAGGGTCCTCTGCTTCTTTTGCGGGAGCTGCTGTGGTGTGACTAGACCCTTGCCTGCGGATGTAAAGATATTGGTTTCTTTCATACTATCCATTCCAAAGCGTCTTATGGAATTATGACACTACAACCACAAGTTAGCAAGGGTTCAAGTGATAACTGAGGGCCCCCCCCTCCCCCCCCCCCACCTCCTCTTTCCAGTACTCACCACATAGTGCCTAAAAAGTATGCTGGTTCTCAGTGCAAAGCATCTGTAACATCAGCAATGAAAACAATTATGCCAAACAAATGTAGTGCTGATTCTGCATTTACCGGCTGACATAATAGAGGAACGGGACAGAGGTAGGTCACAAAGTAGGTCATGTAATAAATGTGTCTGCTGTCTTTTCAGTGAAGGTAGGGTCCTTTACGTACAAAGGAGGTTTGCTGCACTGTATCCTCTGCTGTCTTTGGTATTATTATAAACTGAGGGCCAGGTTTATGTATCTTTTCCTTTTTCTTCTTCTTCTTCTTTATCTTCTTCTTCTTCTTCTCTTCTTCTTCTTCTTCTTCTTCTTCTTCTTCTTCTTCTTCTTCTTCTTCTTCTTCTTCTTCTTTTTCTTTTTCTTCTTCTTTTTCTTCTTCTTCTTCTTCTTCTTCTTCTTCTTCTTCTTCTTCTTCTTCAGCTTTCCGAGCCCTTGAAGTTTATTGCTGCAGATATCACTCACCTTCACTCATCTCTCTATTTGACCTTCTCTTTCCATTTGTTGACACCAAGTGTTTATAAGTCTGTCTGGACATTATCTCTCTATCATCTTCTTTGTCAGTATTGTGGTCTTCCCTTGTGTATATAGTTTTTAACTTCTCTGTCATCTGACATTCTCACAATATGCCCCAGCCATTTCAGTCTATTAGCTCTCATGATGCCAGTGACTAATGGTGATTTCAACAGATTATGACTTTCATTGTTGCTTCTCACTCTCCATTCCCTGTTGTTTGCATCTTTGATAGGTCCAAAGATTTGTTGTAACACTCTGTTTTCACAAATTTGTAATAAGGCTTCATCTCTTTTAGTTGTGCTCCATGTTTCAGAGCCATATAAAACGACTGGTCTTATCAACATTAAAATTTTTTTTATCTTGGTATTTGCGAGACAGAGATTTTGACTTTAGCAGATGTTGAAGAGCATAGTATACTTCATTTCCAGATTGTATTTCTAGGTTCATATGTACAGTAATTAATAAACATATGTTGATTAGACTGGTTTTCAGTTGAGTTATGGGTTAAGAACCAATTTCAAAGCACTCCTGACATTTCCATCAGTGCAGAATTCCAATTCTGATGGTACCACTAAAAGTGTGACTGTCTATCCGTCTCACCTGTCCTCTGAGTGTTGAGTGTCAGCCAGATCTCCTGGTCACTCCTGACTGAACTTTTCTCTTCAGACCATGATGATCTGTTTCTGGCTCCACACTGTTTACTTACTGCCAAAAGGCCCTTATAACATCTAGCTTGTCATACATCATTTTATGATCAAGTGGCGCAAAACCAGCCAGTCTATCTGCCCATTCATTTTCCAGAACAGCTGACTATATCACTAATTGTCCATATTAAAATTCAGTAGGCTAACTGTATTTCAGGCAGGTTTTAGAATGTGGTGCCAAACCAGAGTTAGTAGAGTGCATTCTTGATGATGATGCCTTGGAGAAACCATGGGATCCGTCACTCTGGTTGGTGAACTGCTCCAGAGAGCAAGCTGTGAATGAGCTCACCGACATGGAAGCTGGCACATTTCTTATCAGGCATAAAGACGATCCAGAAAAACCCTATGTGCTTTCAATTGTGTAAGTATGTATTTAATATCTGTGTGAATGTATGTGTGTACATAAGCTGGCTATGTACATAAGTGTGTGTGTAATTATGTGTATAGCAAAACTTTAAAAAAAAAAATAAAAATAAAACAGCTAGCAAACATTAATTATCTCTGTATACCAATATAACTGTGAAACTGTATACATTAAAGGCAAAACTCATCGCCACTAAGTACTTCAGACCATGAGGTGGTCATTCAGTTTTCTGATCATCATATTTGTGGGTGTCTGTCTTGTGTTATTTTCTGCAAGTATGTTTACAATGATAGACACTACCCTCAGAGGAAAGGCAAGATGGACATATAACTAGACTACAACCGGCACCATTAGTGTTGGAACTCTGCACTGGCTGCTGAGGATGGGGACAGAGTGAATGTGGGAATGCCTCGAGTGCTGTGATGTCAGTTCTTGACTCAGCTCAACTTAACTCAACTCAGGCCTGTATGTGTCTGTGTTTCTATATGTTTTGCATTGGCGGAGTGCTAAGATTCAAAATGATGTGACTTCTGTGACAGAGTTTTCACAGTGGTTTGACTGATTTGTCACAAAAGTCACGCCATTTTGAAACTTCCTACTTTACTCACACACTTTCCGGAATGCCAGACATGCATCACCATACTGGATTTCATTTGTCGATGAATTTCTAGAGGTTTCACTTCTTCGCTAATTTAAAAATAAAAATGGATGACAGAACACTACTGCTCTTTAGTGCATGTCAGAAGTGGGTATGATCATCTTTAAACTGTCATTTATGAAACCACCGTGTTTGTCTGCACTGTGATGTCACATGATTAACACTTTTGACATCTTTAACAACAATATTTCTACTACTTCTTTTTCTGCACATTCACCAGCTGGTGAAAAGTTCTGGTTGTTTGTCCACTTCTGGACTTTTTACTTTTATTCCAGAACTTGAGTTTTATGTGCACATCCATTTTACAGATCTGACTTCTTTTATGCAGAGGTTACTTGCCTCCCAGGAAGATGTACTCAGACTTTGAAGGAAACTCCTAATTAGTCGACTCTTAAGACATGCTTGTTAGGAAGGCTGTGGGTAGATCTTATTTTCCCAAAATGGGCCACCGGAACCCACACAGGGAGGTTATAAGACACTGGTATAGTTATTGTAATTTCTACCACACTTTAAAGTTTTTTCATTTGACCCCCCCCCCCCCTCCCCACCCCCCTTTCCATTCCTAGTATATCTTTCTGTCTTCATCTGCTTATTTTAACTAGAAATGCTCTGTACAAAGCTAATTTCTATTTCACCTCTTCTTTTGATATTCATATATTTTTTCTGTACATTTTTGATAAATCTTTATTGTATATTAACCCAGTTGTAATTTTAAAATACTTGTTTACCTTGTAGCTGCAGCAACGAAGATGGCCTCCCTGATGTAAAACATTGCTTCATACACCACCCTCCAGGCAGGGGATATGGATTTAGACCAGATGCAGCGGTCTTTATCTCCATTGATGAACTTGTATGCAAACATGCACACACATCCATAAGGATATATTTCTCTAACATGGATACATGTCTGCTGTATCCAGTTTTTCTAGACAGATCAAAGGGCACTAACTGTGACCAAAGCTAAGTTTGGGTTATTTTGTGTGAGTAAGAGGCTAATAGGTGACATGTAGGTAATCTATTTCCCCCCTTTTTATTTTGTTCAAATCCTCAAACCTACGTGGTTTCTGGGACCTCTCCACGGTGATCCTCATCGACATGGTGGCACTTTGTGTCATCGGGTGTTTATTGCTTGTGTGATGTTCTTGTGGGGTAGAAAGTCAGTCAGTCAGTCGGGATGAATGCTGACGGTACCTACACAATTACTTTGTATCCAGTCATCTCCTTGTAAGATGCAATTTTTCGTTATTTGAAGCCCCACCCTGGCTCTTGCCAGGGGCCGCAAGATAGCCCGACCATAAATATGGTCTAATGGCTAAACGCGGTTTCTGGTACCTCTCCACGGTGATCCTCATCCACATGGTGGCACTTTGTGTCATCGGGTGTTTATCCCTTGTGTGATGTCCTAGTGGGGTAAAAGTCTACTACTACTACGGATGAATGCTAAGAATAACATAAAACAAATGTTCTAATCCAAGGAACTCCCCAAATCATCATTATCATGTGCCTTGCCAACTGGCGTAGGTGCTCATGCGTCTCTACAGATCACGTTGCCAGGAACAGCTCTATTAATAATATCCCACCATGCCATCATTTCAGCCCATCCAGCATCATCTCTCTTGGTCTCCCCTAATACTTTTGGTAAATTTGTATGTGTCCGAGCCAACATGCTGTGTATGGTAGTTTGACTTATGTTGGTCGCAGCAGACTAAAAGAAAAATCTGACATATAATGTTTTTGTAAAAGAAGTATTTATTTCACACCTTTACCTATATGGGACTGCAGGTTACACCTGCTGGTGTAGCAGCCCTTATGGGAGGCCTAATTATAACTTCCATAGAGGTTGAACTGATCCAGTTGCCCCAACTACACATGCTTAGGCTTCGATTAGAGTCATGGAGAACTCAGTGAGACCATCAGGCAACCTGGCGGCGGGGAATGAGCACACTGTGAGCCCCACCTTAGCTAAGCTATGTGTCAAAAGGATAAGACAGAAACATAACCCTTATTTCCTTTAGGACTAATACAGCGTGCTTGTGGCTGCTACCTGGGAAGGTAGAAAATCCACATACACCCCAGCACCACAATGCCATAAATATGAAAATAACTCAGCAAGACTAGAAGATCGCTACTCCCTCCGAGACCAGACACATGGAACACGTTGCACGGATGAAAACATGTAATTTCCACGACACAGCATTGGGCCAAAGGGCAAAAGCTCACGCACTGCTGGATTGATAACAACAACAACAACTTTAGAGATTGAACAAGGTATCTGAAATCTGATCTACTGTCCAGATTGAGATTTTTAACATCTCAGAATGATATGGCAATCTTGCAGGTAGCAGCCGGGTAGACAAACTGATTGATGGAAGTATTTATTTGAATTGCTTCTTGACTTTTTGGTTAACACTGAGACACTAACCCACACTGGACTGTATGTTTTTTTTTTTAACCATAGGGTTTCCCAGTCTAACGGAGTTGTTATAGTTGTTATATCCCCAGTATAACAGTTGTTATAGTTGTTAAATCCCCAGTATGAGTTGTTATTGTTGTTATGTTCCCAGTATAACTGAGTTGTTATAGTTGTTGTATCCCCAGTATTACTGAGTTGTTATAGTTGTTATATCCCCAGTATAACAGTTGTTATATCCCCAGTATAACAGTTGTTATATCCCCAGTATAACAGTTGTTATATTCCCAGTATAACAGTTGTTATATTCCCAGTATAACAGTTGTTATATCCCCAGTATAACAGTTGTTATATCCCCAGTATAACAGTTGTTATATCCCCAGTATAACAGTTGTTATATCCCCAGTATAACAGTTGTTATATCCCCAGTATAACAGTTGTTATATCCCCAGTATAACAGTTGTTATATCCCCAGTATAACGCAAAGAGAAGGGAGGTAGAGAGTGAAGTTGAAAAGATAGGAAGGACATGGGGAGAGCTGCATGCTAAAGTGAAGGATAGAGCGACTTGGCATGAGTAGGTTGGGTGATAATGCTCCAATGGGGGATAGAAGGCAGCAGTAAAAGAAGAAGGTTTATAGGAGTGATAATCGATTGATTCTCACCAATGAGATGTTTATCCTACAGACAATCCTGTGGGGGGAGGGGGAAAGGAAGGGGGGGGGGGTGTTTGATTTAATAAAAAAATGTATTTATTTGACCCGGTGGAAATAATACATAATTTTGTTATCATGATTGGTTTAACTGGTCAGTGTCAGGATGCTGAGTATGACTGGTCAGTGTCAGGATGATGAGTATGACTGGTCAGTGTCAGGATGCTGGGTATGACTGGTCAATGTCAGTATGCTGGGTATGACTGGTCAGTGTCAGGATGTTGGGTATGACTGGTCAGTGTCAGGATGATAGGAATAACTGGTCAGTGTCAGGATGCTGAGTATGACCGGTCAGTGTCAGGATGCTGAGTATGACCGGTCAGTGTCAGGATGATAGGAATAACTGGTCAGTGTCAGGATGCTGAGTATGACTGGTCAGTGTCAGGATGATGAGTATGACTGGTCAGTGTCAGGATGCTGTGTGTAACTGGTCAGTGTCAGGATGCTGGGTATGACTGGTCAGTGTCAGGATGCTGTGTGTAACTGGTCAGTGTCAGGATGCTGGGTATGACTGGATAGTGTCAGGATGCTGGGTATGACTGGTCAGTGTCAGGATGCTGGGGATGACTGGTCAGTGTCAGGATGCTGGGTATGACTGGTCAGTGTCAGGATGCTGAGTATGACTTGTCAGGATGCTGGGTATGACTGGTCAGTGTCAGGATTCTGGGTAGGACTGGTCAGTGTCAGGATGCTGGGTATGACTGGTCAGTGTCAGGATTCGGGGTATGACTGGTCAGTGTCATGATGCTGGGTATGACTTGTCAGGATGCTGGGTATGACAGGTCAGTGTCAGGATGTTGGGTATGACTGGTCAGTGTCAGGATGTTGGGTATGACTGGTCAGTGTCAGGATGTTGGGTATGACTCGTCAGTGTCAGGATGCTGGGTAGGACTGGTCAGGATGCTGGGTAGGACTGGTCAGGATGCTGGGTATGACTGGTCAATGTCAGGATGCTGGGTATGACTGGTGAATGTCAGGATGTTGGGTATGACTGGTCAGTGTCAGGATGCTGGGTAGGACTGGTCAGGATGCTGGGTAGGACTGGTCAGTGTCTGGATGCTGGGTATGACTGGTCAGTGTCAGGATGCTGGGTATGACTGGTCAGTGTCAGGATGCTGGGTATGACTGGACAGGATGCTGAGTAGGACTGGTCAGGATGCTGGGTAGGACTGGTCAGTGTCAGGATTCTGGGTATGTCTGGTCAGTGTCAGGATTCTGGGTATGACTGGTCAGTGTCAGGATGCTGGTAGGACTGGTCAGTGTCCTGATGCTGGGTAAGACTGGTCAGTGTCAGGATGCTGGGTATGACTGGTCAGTGTCAGGATGCTGGGTATGACTGGTCAGTGTCAGGATGCTGGGTATGACTGGTCAGTGTCAGGATGCTGGGTATGACTGGTCAGGATGCTGGGTAGGACTGGTCAGGATGCTGGGTAGGACTGGTCAGTGACTGGATGCTGGGTATGACTGGTCAGTGTCAGGATGCTGGGTATGACTGGTCAGTGTCAGGATACTGGGTATGACTGGTCAGTGTCAGGATGCTGGGTATGACTGGACAGGATGCTGAGTAGGACTGGTCAGGATGCTGGGTAGGACTGGTCAGTGTCAGGATTCTGGGTATGACTGGTCAGTGTCAGGATTCTGGGTATGACTGGTCAGTGTCCTGATGCTGGGTATGACTGGTCAGTGTCCTGATGCTGGGTAAGACTGGTCAGTGTCCTGATGCTGGGTATGACTGGTCAGTGTCAGGATGCTGGGTATGACTGGTCAGTGTCAGGATGCTGGGTATGACTGGTCAGTGTCCAGATGCTGGGTATGACTGGTCAGTGTCAGGATGCTGGGTATGGCTGGTCAGTGTCAGGATGCTGGGTATGACTGATCCATGTCAGGATGCTGGGTATGACTGGTCAGTTTCAGGATGCTCAGGCTGTAAACTACGGTGAAATCTTCTGGTTCTGGTTTTTTTTTTTTCACTTCTGGACTTTAGTCTTGCTTCCTAACTGGATTTTTGAAAACATTTTCCATTTTACAGATCTGGCTTTTTTATATCCAGATTGCTTGTTCCTCCAATGTCAGGCAAATGCAATCTGACCTCCAAGGAAACACCCCTAATTAATCCACTGTTACAATAGGCTTGTTAGGAGGCAATGGGTCTATCCACACGCCCCCCCCCCCCACCCCACCACCAATGGAGATCCAGAACCCACACAGAGACTTGTGGCAGTGTAAATAACAGCTTTTAATTTGTACAAGGCAGATTCTATCTGAGGCAACAGGGATTTAGCATCAGTAGGTCTGCAAGCTGTGCAATGATATTGATTCCTAAAACCAAGATACCTTGAAATATAAAAGTGAAATTTAGGAGGGTGAAACTGTTTACCTTATAGGTAAAAAAGTTGGATGTCAGTTGAGGGAGCTAACTGTAATCAGGTTTTTTTCTTTTCTTTTTACTTTGTAAATAAAAAGGAAAGTAAATTTGAGTAAAGTTCTGATATTTATTAAGATCCAAGGTTATTATGAAAATAATTGTGAACAAAGTTACAATTATATTTGTTTTATACTTCAGTATCGATTAACTTTGTTTAATACAATTGTCAGTTAGCTTGAATGCCAAAAGGCAAGCAGGCTAAGTTGATTATGTGTTCTATATTTTGCTTGTTGCTGATTGGTCTTTTCTCGTATGTTGCATGCTACCGATTCAGTTGTTCAATGAACAAATTAATGTGCATTCATTTATGACTATGATGCTTACATATGTTTATGTATATTTAATTGTAGTAAAATATCTCTTTTGAGTTGTAATGTATTAAAGTATCACTAAAAGTGCTGAGAATTGTTAACTATGAATAAAATAATTTACTGATCCTCGATAGCTCAGCTGCAAAGAAATAGTAGATAGGTTAGCCGATACTACAACTTTATAAGAAGGTCACTTAATGGACAGAGTTGATGTCATGAATGCCCTTATAAGGACTAGAGGCTAAACAAAGACTTTTTAAAGTGATATAAATTGGCTTAAATAGTCAAAATGCTGTTGTTTGGACTGAAGATTGATTTGGCCAGGAAGGAGCAGTGATTCTCTAGATCAGCAATGGATGGGCATGGTTAGTTCTTTCACTCTAATATCGAGGAGATTGGAGAAACTATGGTCAAGTCTGGTGTTCAATGATGAACTGAAAATGAGTGTGGCTGGGAAGGAGCAGTACAACAAGTGCGCAGGTTAACTCATCTGTCAAGGACAGAGAACTGCTGGGTTAACTATGAAGGAGACTGAAACAAGCATGGACATGTGTGGTGTTCAGTGATGATAGTCTGAATAAAAATGAAATTTACCCCTACTCTTGTTTAAATAAAAAGTTTTGAAAAAAAATTATTTGCCATCCCCACAGTGATGTGGACGCCTGCCGGCAGATCAGAAGGTTGTGGGTTTGCGTCCGGACAGAGCCGGACTTTTTTTTAAAAATTACCTCGACTTCCAGGTCAACCAAGCCTTGAGTGGGTACCAGGTACAGTCCTGGGAAGAAAAGGTGGCCGGCGTGATGCCGACCACATCACTTACCAAGTCCTGTTTGGTCTACAAATTATAGGTTTAGCCCTATATACCCAATATGCCTGAAGGAGTGGAAAAAAAAGATCCCTTACTTTACTTACAACAGTGTGGGTTTGTGTGGGTTATGGGGCCCCACTAATGGGGGAGAATAGACCCACTGCCTCCTAACAAGCAGTGCACCCAGTGTAATCTTTAGAAGTATTAAACAATAAAGTGCATCGCTTCCACAGAGTGACTGTCTTACTATCTTTGTCTTAAAGTCCATGCTGTGTGTCACTGGTAAAGTCTGTCCACAAGCTTTTTGTGTGCTTTTAATCACTTCTTATGGTCTTCCATTAAGTCAGACTATCCAGTTTATTCCCTCTTGATCTCCCTCTGTCTCTTCTCCCCTTCAACTTTCCCACTATAACGATGTTCTCCACTTTTCTCCTGATATGACCAAAGAATGTAGATTGTCTTCTTCTGATGGGAGCAATCAGTTCTCTTATTGAGTCTGTTTCTTTTCAGCCATCTTCACTGCTATTGTTATCTGTTTAGGATGTTCTCATAATTGGTCTATAAAGCACATCTCTGCCACTTCGACATAACATCTGTCGTCTCAAAATGGGACACAATTTTTCGTTATTTTAAAGCCCCACCCCAGCTGTAGTCAGGGGCCCTAATAAAACCTAATGGTTAAACAGGGTTTCTGGGACCTCTCATCCGCATGGTGGCACTTTGTGTCACAGTGTGTTTATCACTTGTTGGATGTCCTGGTCGGGTTGAATCTCACTCACTTCCACATAAATGTTCACTAATTGGCCATCTGTCCATAATTCTCTTCTTTATATCAGGATAGGATTGATATATCTCTTGAGACTTCTCTTTCTCGCCTATACTGTATAAAAACTATCAGAAAGACTTCATGTTTTTCCCCCTCAAAATAAACCGTCACAGTAAAATTTGAACCCTAGTACTTGATGAT
This sequence comes from Candidula unifasciata, assembly GCA_905116865.2. Classification (NCBI taxonomy): domain Eukaryota; kingdom Metazoa; phylum Mollusca; class Gastropoda; order Stylommatophora; family Geomitridae; genus Candidula; species Candidula unifasciata. The sequence continues at coordinate 129,664 of CAJHNH020001304.1, read as the reverse complement.
CATGAAATTATAAAACACATTCACTAACTTTTAAGCTACAGAGAGCCATATAAAAATGTACAATAACTGTTTCTCAGTGACAAGATAAAAGGACACATTTCAATATGCTTTCAGGATGTTAAGCTTTTAGAGAGTGAATCACTTTTGTGCACTCATTTTTACTTTACTGATGTTCGTGTCATGTTTAATACTCACAGATCTGCTACTGGCGGAGTAATAAATTAGGATAAATGACCGATTTCTTTTCTGTGCACTTTAATCTGTTTGTTTGTCTCACATTTTACATGCTGCACCACAAGTGTTTGTTTTTCATACTTAGTAGGAAATCATATATATTGAGCTACTAAAAAGTAAGTAACAGGACATTTTATGCTAAAGATTAGTGGTTGGTACAAAAAATATATCATCATCAAGTGCCTTGCCAATTGACAAGCAGACTTCCCTATATTTACGTGCTGGCATCCTTCCATGGCCATAGGGCCGTGTTAGCTCAGTCGATAGGAGACTCCCTTTTAAATCCAGCTGCCACTCACTGCAGCCACAGTCGGTGTTTGAATCTGGACAGTTATTGGGGTTCACCCAGCCTCTAGGAAATGGGTACCAGAGTTCACACTCTGTGGTAAATGGAGAAAAATCACTGTAGCTATGGAGTTTCATGCAGACGGTGACACAGGCGGACAGTTTCTTATCAGCTGTCGATAATGGTGGCAGAGCACTTACGGTTTATAACCATGTGCAATGACACTGGTTCATATCTCCCGACTTTACCTTTTTTCCATGACCTTGACGCTGGTTCACATCTCCCATCTTTACCTTTTTTCCATGGCCATGACGCTGGTTCACATCTCCCGACTTTACCTTTTTTCCATGGCCATGACACTGGTTCACATCTCCCCACTTTACCTTTTTCCCATGGCCATGACGCTGGTTCACATCTCCCCACTTTACCTTTTTTCCATGGCCATGACACTGGTTCACATCTCCGGACTTTACCTTTTTTCCATGGCCATGACGCTGGTTCACATCTCCCGACTTTACCTTTTTTCCATGGCCATGACGCTGGTTCACATCTCCCCACTTTATTTCCATGGCCATGACGCTGGTTCACATCTCCCAACTTTACCTTTTTTCCATGGCTGTGACAAAAAGATGTTTCAATTCTTCTCTCAGTGCCTTCCTTTTTCTGTCTTTTTAGTTGCCACAACATATTTCAGTTTTTCTCCTCTCCAAATGTAACATGGTCAAAAAATTATAACAACCTATATCTGATGTTTTTGATAAAATCCTTTACACACAACCAATATGCTACACACACAGCCATTAATCCACTCTTCACTATTTGTTAAGGGAAGATTGAACACTCATAGATGTCTTGTTCATCTTCAGATATATACATCTGAATTATAGGTCTGATCTGTGTACTGTGAAACTGCAACTGGGAGTAATGACTTGATAAATGTTTTAACTCATTTATTATTAAATATGGCCATTCAGTCTGATATACCCAACAGGCATTTTTGAACAGCAATTTTAATAAACAAACAGGCACACCTTTTTTTTTTAATATAAACATTTTTTATTGTAGGACATGCAGTCAAAATGTTGGTAGTGTTAATGCACTCTAAACAAAATTATACACAGCATAAGACAGGCACACAGATGATCTCACATTCGCTACAAACAAGCTGTGGTAACATGAACATAATATTGTCTACACATAAAACATCTATCCTGAAAGATATTTAAGGTTAATTATAACTGATATAAAGGTAAAAGTAATCTCATGTTAGATGGATCCCTATATATCTAGCCTGAAGGTCATGGTTCAAATCCGTAACATGGTGTAATTTTATAGCTGATCCTAGGCTCCAAGATTTATCCAGTCTTAAATAGGTACCTCCCCCTGTGTGGTCTGAGGCTCCATTGTCCTAGGTTCCAAGGTTTATCCAGTCTTAAATAGGTACCTCCCCCTGTGTGGTCTGAGGCTCCATTGTCCTAGGTTCCAAGGTTTATCCAGTCTTAAATAGGTACCTCCCCCTGTGTGGTCTGAGGCTTCATTGTCCAAGGTTTATCCAGTCTTAAATAGGTACCTCCGTCTGTGTGGTCTGAGGCTCCATTGTCCTAGGTTTCAAGGTTTATCCAGTCTTAAATAGGTATTTCCCTCTGTGTGGTCTGAGGCCCATTGTCCTAGGCTCCAAGGTTTATCCAGTCTTTAATAGGTACCTCCCTCTGCGTGGTCTGAGGCTCCATTGTCCTAGGTTCCAAGGTTTATCCAGTCTTAAATAGGTACCTCCCTCTGTGTGGTCTGAGGCTTCATTGTCCAAGGTTTATCCAGTCTTAAATAGGTACCTCCGTCTGTGTGGTCTGAGGCTCCATTGTCCTAGGTTTCAAGGTTTATCCAGTCTTAAATAGGTATTTCCCTCTGTGTGGTCTGAGGCCCCATTGTCCTAGGCTCCAAGGTTTATCCAGTCTTAAATAGGTACCTCCCTCTGTGTGGTCTGAGGTCCCATTGCACGGAAAACAAGAACAGACCAACAGCCTCCCCAGCAAGCATGTCGTAAGAGTCAACTCTTTAAGGATTTCTTTGGAAGTTGGAGTGCATCTGCCTGATAGGCAGGGAACCAACAGTCTGCATACAAATAAGGCAGCTCTGTAAAACATATGTGCATGCAAAACTCAAGTTCTGGACCAAGACTGAGTCCAGAAGTGGGTGAACAACTAGAAGATTCCACTTGAGTATACAGCTGGTGAACATGAAGTAGGAGTAGGAGGAGGAGGAGTAGGAGGAGGAGAAGAAGAAGAAGTAGAAATAAGTACCAGAAAATGTCTTGTGAAGTCCACATGGTCTGCAGGATGTTGAGCCAGTCAACTATCCAGTGCAATTTGTTTTTAAAATATGGATCTATTGTGAGAAACCTGATGAGCAAATAGCAACAAAATGATTCTTTATTTATTGATCTTTATGCTTTGCAGCATAAGCAGTAGGATGAAAGATGAAGCTAAGGATAACCAACCAGTTTGTTTCTCATTTGATTTCTCTCACAGAAACTTATTTTACTTATTTTATAAGACTAAGTATGTAACTATGAAGCAGGACAGGTTGGGTTAGGGGGGGGGGGGGTTGTTCGAATCTAGCTGAAAGTTTCCTGCATACAAATTTAGTCGTATATATTTTAAAGAAAAAAAGTAATGTCCCACACAAAGCAAACATTAAATAAGAGAATTCCAAATTCAAGCTTAGGAATTAACTGCTCAAAATAGGTCATAAACATATAATATAGAAACAATCAAGACACAGTGTAAAAACAATGACATAGCAAAACTTGGGCAATCATTCTGCAAAAAGAATGATTTTACAGTTATTAAAAAACATTGAAAGTTGTATAAAAGAGTTGATACTGGTAAAGAACAGCTTAGGCAGAGTCACATGGAATGTTGAAATGCAGGCATCTCAGAGAAATTATTGCATAACTGCTTGGTCCCTTATGTAACAATACAAATAAACATTTGGCTACCTCAGTAAAACTTGAACATATATCATATAAGAAACATATGCAGTAATATATTCCTTGTTTAGGTTTTACCTTTAAAGTACTCCTGCCAGATTTATGAGAGAGCTCAAGTAACAAGATGAATGGCACATACAGAAATCTTTTCCTCCACACATAATTTATTATCAGGTTGTGTATACGATTATCAAGAATATTTTAAACGTGCAAAGAATAACAACAAGCACTGATTGGTCAGACACAAAAACTGCCTCAAGAAGATGAAGTCATTCATGGAAATGTTAACAACAATGGTAATTACCATAACAAAGTCAAACTGCTATATGGAGGTACAATGAAACATGAATGGTGTAATGATTTACTATTGGTAAGGCACATTCAAGAAAACAGGTTTAAAGAAATTTTAGACATATGAGCTTTCTGAGATGTTAAGGTGTTAAGCTGAGACAAAGAAATAAAAAGTTGATAAAACAGAAGAAACAAAATTCTTCAGAAGATTATTCAAAAAGCAACACAAAACGAAATAATGACAACATATCTCAGAAGACATTCATCCTAACACATCCTAACATTATATTGTATTTAAACAATGCAATTTGCATCGATAAAATGTGATACACAAGCCATTATTTGAATATACTGAGCCAGTGATACAAAAATATACATCATTTGAAAAATCTGCTAGACTGAATGCAATGAAAAATATTAAAGCATATAGGTAACAGAAGAGTCAGTCACTGATTAACCCATGACCTCAAGACAGAAAAAAAAAATAGTTCATATGATAAAATGAAGCCCATCCCAAAAACATTACTACTTACATATGTAAGTTACATAATCAGGATTAGAAGATGATGCTGGGGATGCCCAGGTGCTGAATCACACATGATGGTTCACCAGGACCGGGGCTCATTCTATTCTATGCCTATCCACACCTCTAAACAGTCATCCTGGAGAAAGGCTCCGAAATACCTATCCACATCTCTACGTAGTCATCCTGGAGATAGGCTCCCAAATACCTATCCACATCTCTATGCAGTCATCCTGGAGATAGGCTCCCAAATACCTATCCACATCTCTACGCAGTCATCCTGGAGATAGGCTCCCAAATATCTATCCATACCTCTACCCAGTCATCCTGGAGAAAGGCTCCCAAATACCTATCCACATCTCTACGCAGTCATCCTGGAGAAAGGCGCCCAAATACCTATCCACATCTCTATGCAGTCATCCTGGAGACAGGCTCCCAAATACCTATCCATACCTCTATGCAGTCATCCTGGAGATAGGCTCTCAAATACCTATTCACATCTCTACACAGTCATCCTGGAGATAGGCTCTCAAATACCTATTCACACCTCTACGCAGTCATCCTGGAGAAAGGCTCCCAAATAAGGGCCTGGACAACATAGCATTATTGTTTCCTTCCAAGTCGGAGTGTGTCTGTCTGAGAGGTGTGTCTACATGCCTGAGAGGTGTGTCTGCATGACAGATGAGTCTACCTAAGAAGTGTGTCTGCTTACCTGAGAGATTAATCTACCTGGCAGGTGAGTCTGCCTGAGAGGCGAGTCTGCCTGAGAGGCGAGTCTGCCTGAGAGGCGAGTCTGCCTGAGAGGTGTGTCTGCCTGGGAGGTGCGTCTGCCTGAGAGGTTTGTCTGCCTGGGAGGTATATCTGCCTGAGAGGTGTGTCTACCTGAGAGGTGTGTCTGCCTGGGAGGTGCGTCTGCCTGAGAGGTTTGTCTGCCTAAGAGGTGAGTCTACCTGCCAGAAAGGTGTGTCTACCTGAGAGGTGTGTCTGCCTGAGAGATGAGTCTGCCTGAGAGGTTTGTCTGCCTGAGAGGTATATCTGCCTGAGAGGTGTGTCTGCATGAGAGGTGTGTCTGCCTGAGCGGTGTGTCTGCATGAGAGGTGTGTCTGCATGAGAGGTATATCTGCCTGAGAGGTGTGTCTGCATGAGAGGTATATCTGCCTGAGAGGTGTGTCTGCATGAGAGGTATATCTGCCTGAGAGGTATATCTGCCTGAGAGGTGTGTCTGCATGAGAGGTATATCTGCCTGAGAGGTATATCTGCCTGAGAGGTGTGTCTGCCTGAGAGGTGTGTTTGCATGAGAGGTGTGTCTGCATGAGAGGTATATCTGCCTGAGAGGTGTGTCTGCCTGAGAGGTGTGTCTGCATGAGAGGTGTGTCTGCATGAGAGGTATATCTGCCTGAGAGGTGTGTCTTCCTGAGAGGTGTGTCTGCATGAGAGGTATATCTGCCTGAGAGGTATATCTGCCTGAGAGGTGTGTCTGCCTGAGAGGTGTGTCTGCATGAGAGGTGTGTCTGCATGAGAGGTATATCTGCCTGAGAGGTGTGTCTGCCTGAGAGGTGTGTCTGCACTAAATAAGCCACATCTGAAAAACTCAAGTCCCGGAAGTGGAGGAACACCCAGGCCTTTCCAGTTTACAGCTAGAAAACATGAAGATAAGCACGTGTGGTAGAATAAAGCAATGCAATTTCCCCATACAGTCGATTGCATAAATGAATGTCAATGGCAACTCCTCCTGACACGCTTTCACACTAACAGCTGGTTTTGTTTCATTTGTTTCACGCCTGATATACTTTTCATCCATTCCTAATAAAGTTATTGGGACAGGCGTTATTCAGTCATATCTCATACTTAAATTATCTGAAAAGAGGAGAGGGAAAACTAATTACACTTTTATAAATATATTTTTTAAAAGACTGCTGTTAATTTGTGATACCCACTTCAAATATTCTGACATTATATGCATATGAATATCTCAAGAATTGTTTATTAAATTCAAGCAGTGTAGTTCTTCCACAATACATTTACAAATCAGGCATATAAAAATAGGACTTTGTGAAACATTTATGAGCATTTTTATAATTAAATACAGGGATGATTTCTTTGTATTCAAAATAGATAAATCATATATTTTGAAGGCGACAAACAAGGAAATAATATTACAGGTTCAAATTAAGATCATGCAGTCATATACATATTAAAAATGTTTGCAACTCTCTTGCACTCAGAAAATTAAAATAACCTGTTCAAATGTTTATGTCTTTCCTCACGCTGTCACTCATTTTTGTTTATTTAACAAACCAGACTAAACCATGCAACAATCCTTACAGTTAATAACAGACTTATACATATTAGAGAACAAAGTAAACCACAACATGAAAACTTACATTGCTGAAACATGCCGAAATGACCTCCAGATTACAGAACACATTATGTACATGTGACCTCTGTTTGGCTACTTTGGAGCTGAAACCTGGCCCCCAGGTAACGAAAATGGGAGAGAAATGTGGGGCACTAATGAGGACCACATTACAAATGATTGGATTCATGGAGACAACTCATCGTCAGGTGAATCATCGTCACAATAAAATCCTTCAGTCCCAAAAGATTTCAAAGTGTATACTAAATGGGGACAGCAGCCCCAACGAAAAAGACAGACATGCATTACTTCTACAGACATAGCCCAAATAATAACCAGCCAGATTTGTAGAGTATGCATTAAATTAGACTTATGTTGCTTGGTACAAACAGACAATAGCTGAGCACACATCATACTGTGGTTGGGACTGAAAGAATTAAAATGAGTGCAGAATAGGAGGAAGAAATTCACAAAACTGGATTTTGTGTCTTTCATTATATGCACTATCCTTCTTCCTACGTCTGCTTTCATTATCATCAATATCAGGTGGCCCTGTGTTGAAATTGTCTGCATGCTACTCCACTTTCTCAGCAATTCTCTTCCGCTTTTTTGTAAGCCTAAACTTCAATGTCATTGTAACCGTGTATGGCATATTTTATGTTTCTTGAATAACCAAAGTCCTCATCTGGGTTCCGGGGCCCCACAGTGGGAAAACAAAAGGAAGAGCGGTGTATTCAAGACATATTAAATGACCTGAGCTTCCTGGCTGAGTTCTGGTTGTGTACAAATTTGCACGAGGAAATGTATTTGGAAGCCGTGGTAATCAGTGTGATAGTAACCACAACACCCACTGAGTTCCGAACTGTCAATAAATCTATGAGCCTAACGACATATATCAAAAAACCTCCGGGTGTTAGGGGGAGGGGGAGTGTCATTCACCTTTTACAGATATACAGTCAGGTTCATATTTAGGATGTATGACGCCCCTAAGCGGTCATTTATTTTACGCCCCCATTTCCATCGGGTAAACTCATTAGGTTGTGGAATTATTTACTAGGGTTTGAAGTGTACTGAAACTTTATTGAATACAACAGAAAAAAAAACAAATTTGCAAGTTGGGGTCCTAATGGGGTAATGATGAACAAGATAAAACTTTCATCATAAAAAAAAGCATAAAGATAAAGACATTCTCTTTAACTAGTCGTTATGTTTTGCAGCTCTTGGAATGTTGCTGCCTCCAAAATGTTGCTGCTCTGGGCAGCAGTACAAGTTTTACAAAGCCTAAATATGGCCCTGCTTACAACATCAACATATTAAAAAACTGAAACATGACAGAGTCAAATTATACCATAATACAGCTGATAAAAATGAAGAGTGGAAATAGAGAAAAACCAGATTAGTAGCATTAAAAAAAACGTCTCTGAACAAAGGTAGGGTGGGAATATAACGGCATGGATTAACAGAATAATTGTGGATGCAATCTCTCAAGAAGGCAGAGTGGGAATTTAATAGAGATGAATTAAGAACCAACATCACAGCACTCAGGACATTCCCTTAAGTGCTGTGTCCCCATTTTCAGTAGCCAGGAGAGTTCCACTTCCAGTGGTGCTAGTAGCATTCCAATTATATGTCCATCTTACCTTGGTGGGAACATAAAAGCATAAAGAAGAAAGTAGTTTCTTAATTAGAATAAAAAAAAAGGTTAGGATTAATAGCTCCCCCCCCCCAAGATGACGTCACAGAGTTTTCGAGGGTGGGAAGAGCGGGTTTCCCTGCTTTCTGATGCCTTTAACTACAGCAAAACATCTACAACTGGGCCTAACACTAATCCACCTACGTCCCATGAGAGAGTGCAGCCTAGGTCCCACGACTTCATGCAGCCTATCTACCACCCCCTAAAATATTGGACTGTCTGTTAGGGGTAGATATAGGGATAGAACTGATCGATGTTGTTTCAAGATGGTACAGTGGGAAGATAAAGAGACAATTAACATAAAGAGGAAATCTTTAAAAAGACTAAGGAATTTAAAGGGAAATGTTAGTAGCATAAAGGACACAGTCTCTTAACAGGGAAGAGTGGAAATATAAAGATGAAAACTAGTGGCATAAAGAAGCAGCGATTGAACATGGTTAATAATTATACTTTGTATTTAAATTGTTTTGATAATATTCACACTAAATACAAGCAGCAGGAAAGAGTGATGTTATTTATATTCATTGCCTGCCTTAAATAAACAAAAACAAAAATAATGTTTGGTCTTTATTGCTGGGTGTTAATATAACAAGTTACAGGAGACAACAATTTACTGTTTACAAAACATTTAGGGAAAAAAAAACATAGACAGGCTTATAAATGGTTTTTAGGCAGGGCACCAAAATGTTACTAGTAAAATTTAAGCTATAAATTCTACTGTTTAATAAAGATAATTAAACACTTGCAAACAATTCTAATTTTTCAAGATTATTTTTCCCAATAAACTAAAGTAGAATTAGACATATTTACATATTTACTACAATAATTTTATTACTTTTGACACCAATGTACACATTCTGGATATTTTAATATCAATAGAGATTATACATTTATCATCACAAAATAATTTTGACTTTTTCAACCTCATAGGACTTTAAAAAAAAAATTCTTTGTCCAATTCCAAGTCAATTTCTTATGACAAGATCAACTTAAATAAGCAGACATGCTTTAACAACTTTAAGGCAGATAATGAAGGAAAAAAAAAACCATAAACCACATTCATTCTGAAAAGAGAATAAGTGAAGTTTTACTAAAGTCAATGTAATCATGAAATTTGGTGACAAACAAAAGTAATGAATCTGTTCACCATGAAATAATATTCCATATTTACACACCATGCAAAATGTATTGTTATATGGCAACACAATTCAGAGGAATATGGGGAATATGAATGTGAATTTCAGCATAAACAAAATAACCAGAGCAGTAAGGTGTTGCAATAATGCATAATGAATGGGTAAAGGCAACTGAATCATTAAATCTTAAAACACACAGCATACTACAGGCATTCCGGAGTCATCAAATCTTCTTCAAATGTTTTATGAATCTTCTTCTATAGCAACGAATGGATGTGAGTCGTGGACTGTCTCCCAGTCCTTAAGAAAGACAATAGGGGCTTTTGAGCTGAAATGCTATAGAAAGATTTTTCAGAATATCATGGACAAAAAAGAGGAGAAATGCAGACATTTTAAAAGAACTGAACATCAAGGAAGATTGGCTAATCAACAGCATCCTGTCTTGGAAGCTGAAATATTTTTGATCGATTCAAGTGCAATATAGGACGGGAAAAATAATAGCAGGAAGCATGTTACTGGGAAGGAGGGGCAGGGGCTGACCAACAGGAAGTTGGGCACAGGATATAAGTGACTCCATGAATATGAAAGTATATGAGGCGGTAGAGCTGGCGAGAGACCTAGCTTCTTTTAGGCAGACCGTTTTGAGAGGGATGTTCTGCAAAGGACCTGCTACATGACGATGATGATCTTCCATATCTGGACTATTCAGCTAGTCTACGCAGGTGCTAAAATGCTGAAAATGGGGATTGTCGCGGGCCAGTGGGCAATGATCCATGGCTCTTGCTAGGTCTCTGTGGACCAGATTCAATCCACAGGCCGCTAGCTGAACAAGCCTATTCTTTATCATACATATTCTTTATATGTTCTACATCATACAGAATCCTCAAATGTTACAACTTTCTCAGTTCTTCCTTATTTTACAGATATTCTTTACTTTACAATTTCCTCACATAAATATTCCATGTCTTAAAATTTCTTCAAATGTTTTGTTTCTTACATCTTTCTCAAATGTTCTAGTAACATCCTCAACTGTTCTATAACTTACAACTTTCTCCAATGTTCTATAACACACAAATTCCTCAAATGTTCAAAATCTTAAAAACTTATCAAAATTCCTATATCTTACAACTTCATAAAATACCCAATTTTTTTGAGTTTCATCTTACATTGCATGCCTTCAGGGGTACCTTTGTTAATATCTTTATTATTATAGTGAAATTAACAAATAGCAGCGCTTTCTACATACTTTCCAGTTTCTAAAGTGGTGTTTAGCTCTTGAAATGCTACCAAACCCCTGAGAAGTGCTGTTTAGCTCTTGAAATGCTACCAAACCCCCGAGAAGTGCTGTTTAGCTCTTGAAATGCTACCCTGAAATGGAACCATACCCATGAAAAGTGATGTTTAGCTCCTAAAATGTGACCAAAGCCCTGAGAAGGGCATCTTGTTATAAATGACATCAAATTTTCTTAATTTACAGAAAGGCAGCTGCAACTCAAAGAACATTAAAACATATACTCAATACACTGAGGACTGGTCCCTGTACATAAAAAATACCTCTTGGTTCCAGTGGGAGTGGGGGGGGGGGGGGGGGGGGGGGACCAAAGACTGAAATGAGCAAAATTCTTACACCTTGTGCAAATAGGAAATAAACTGGTAACAAAGGGAAATCCAAATAATTAAAAAAAAAAAAAAGAAACTCTATACAGCAATCTGTTCATCAAAATAAATGCTAACAACTAGTTTACTTTTGCCTGAGCAATTAAAAATTATTTGGAATATAAAACGCTGCCATTTTCTAAGAAATGAATAGCTGTATCAGTTTTCAATTTCTATGCATACATTCACAGTCTCATGTTTGCTTGCAGGATATATTATTCATATGTATAACTTACCGGCCATTTAATTGTCTTTGAGCAAACTCAAGTTTAACCCTTTCAGTCCCAGCTAGCAAATACTTTAGCTAATTCTACATCTAGGAGTTCTACTTCAAAGAGAGTCATGTTTGGGTCAGAAAGAGTTTTGAAAAAATAAGATTACAGGAGTTCATCTTTCTTCTTCTTCTTCTTCTTAGCATTCACTGGCTATAAATTCCAGTAGAAAATTCTGGTTGCTTGTCCACTTCTGGAGTTTAGTTCAGAACCTGAATATTTTGTGCATATCCATTTAACAGATCTGGCTGAGTATGCAGGCTGAAATCATCAGATGTGCTCGGCTGAGAGGCCAAGATATTACAGCCTAGCGGTACACCACAACACAACATGTCAACCATCCTTTTAATGGTAAATACAGAAGAAGAAATAAAAATTTTGATAAAAAAGTTAATCTAGAAAATGTTTGTTACAGTGGAAAGTTAGAAAATTAAGATTTTCTTTTGACTTTCCAATGAACACAGCTGCTTTTTTATAGAAAGAGTTCAATGTTCAATGTGCGCATTACAACACAAAATAAATCTCAGATTCCTTCGTTGGATGGGAATGTGCATTAGCTAAGATAAAACTCATATAATCTACATTTTCAACAACAACACAGCACAGTGAGAACAGATCTCATGACAGATAATTACTCACTGAAAACTTGAAGAAATACATATGTTTTGTCTCATTTCTTTATCTTTCAGTTCTTTGTAATTTTCAAATCTAAAGCCATCTCACAAAAATCAAGTTTCAAATACAGTGTTAACAGTGTCACAAAACTTACTAAATTTTAAGGCACAGACCAAATCTGAAGTGCTCAACTGTTACAAAACAACAATTATTGTAGACAAGGAAAAATGACAATGTTGTGATTTCTTTTTGCATGGTGAACTCATACAGGTGAAGTCATGTGCAAATATGGCCACTTGATGGTTGTGATTTTAAATTCCCGGAGCAAGCACAGCACAAACTGACACACATCTGCAACTGGAAAGCACATGATAGTTATTCATTGCATTTTTTGGAGACTAGCATACTGGTTGTAATTAAAGGCATCCTTAAATATCAGCCCCTTCTATATCGACTAAGTTTTTGAGCATTGATCGTGCAAATATCATTCGTTCGAGGATATCTACAGTGCAGCCTTCCTTGACAACTTGGCTCAGGATGTATGTGTTGGCACTCCTTTCCTGGTCTATGTAGGTCACAGCATAATCACTCTTGTAGCTGCTCAAGATCAGTTTGGTATGGTCATCAAAGAAGTTTACCTGCAAACAAATAATTAAAATAAGTTAGTAAAATTTAGTTTTTTTTATTTGGGGTGCGGGGGGGGGGGGGGGGGGTCCTTGACTTCATGCACTTTCTTTATTCCATAGTTTTATTCCATGGGTTTATTCCATGGTTTTATTCCATGGTTTTATCCCATGGCTTGGTATCTTTCTGTATAGTGCACTGTCATCCACAACAGTCTTACACAAAGCACAGACTCTAACAATGAGCCTCAGACTGTACACTTGTGAAATAAAAGATGGAGTGTCATCAAAGAAGTTTACATGTGAGATTACATTAATTAGTATAGTACTGTTTAGTATTATCATCAAGGAAGTTTAGTTTAGTAATATAATCAAGGAAGCTTAGTTTAGTATTATAATCAAGGAAGCTTAGTTTAGTATTATAATCAAGGAAGTTTAGTTTAGTATTATAATCAAGGAAGTTTAGTTTAGTATTATAATCAAGGAAGCTTAGTTTAGTATTATAATCAAGGAAGTTTAGTTTAGTATTATAATCAAGGAAGCTTAGTTTAGTAATATAATCAAGGAAGCTTAGTTTAGTATTATAATCAAGGAAGTTTAGTTTAGTATTATCATCAAGGAAGTTTAGTTTAGTAGCTTAGTTTAGTATTTATAATCAAGCAAGCTTAGCTTTTAGTATTATAATCAAGCAAGCTTAGTTTTAGTTTAGTATTATAATCAAGTATTTTGTCTCATCAAATGTCAATAATTTATTAAACACAGGATCATCCAACTTTCTCCTTGTCACAACATACTCTAGATAATTTAAGAAGTCAAGTATTGTTATAAAGCAGTGTACCTATAAAATGAAATTTAAATTAGTCACTATACTGCTGAGGAAACAATCAGAAGATTGGATCGATGATAAAAGAGGAAGTGTTAAACAGTGAGGTTGTCACATGCGATAGGAAATAGTTTTAGAAAGGCTAATGCAGTTTTCAGAAACACAGAATGTAAGATCAGCTGTTCACAGAAACATCACACAAAGAATATAACTCGGAAATTCCAGCAATGCTTTCTAGTGATCCTGAAAACCACTTGCATTTGCAAACTGAAGAACTGGGTTCAAAAACCAAACTCAAGACCTTCAGACATGAGGTAAATGACATGTGCACTTCCCCAAAGAGATGCCCAAACTGCACATATAACGTAAAAAGCAAAGTCAACTATAATGAATGTATATATATACCTGAAGTGTCCCATCACTGAGGTATAAAACAATAGCCTTTGCTGTGCGAAACCATTTCTTCAAGAACAAAGAGCCAGACCAGGACACTGAATCACTGCCACTTGAGTACTCTAGATCTCCTCCCTGAAAAAAATGAATGCACAGAACATTCAGCGACTAGAACATAAACTGACACTGATTATTTCTGTGGGAGAGTTAATTTTTATAATGTGAAATTTAACCAAATAAACAACTACAGGAAATAGGGGTGACTGAAGTCGAGCTACTTTTCAAAGTTTAAGCATTCTGAACCCAGCAGAAATCAATGTTCAGCATGTCTTCATTTAAATATTATTATCTCTACTTTGCCTGTATCATTATTATTATTTTTATTGTTGTTGTTCCTTCATTTATGTTTCATTTTGCAACAGTTCCACATATTCCTAATTTTCATATTTCTGGCATAGTTCTTTTTTTCCAAGGGACTTCCTGTCTGGAGACTTGTGTTGTTTATAATTCTTTCCTTGTTTTCCCTCTTTTTTTCCTTGACTTTGTTAGAAAAATGTGTTGCATCTGTGCACAAATCATATATCTGCACCTTCCTGTCAAACACATCTTATTTCAGCAAACGCCTAACTAGTTGCCTTTTGCATAAGCTTGTTAGGTCTATTCTTTTTGTCCCCAAAAATGGGACCATGGAACATACATGGGAATTTAAAAAAAAAAAAGAAGCCTTTAAGTTAGATTCAGATTCGTGACAAACAGAAACAGTCCGTGGTAGTTTTCCTGTTTGATATTTACCCTAGATTGAGAATGTCAGAAGATGCTATGAATTTTGTTTTGTTTTTGGTAGGAATATTTTTTCTCTCCCTTTTCTTTCTGTGTATGAGAGAGAGACAGACAGAGATAGAAAGAGAGAGTCAGAGAGAGGGGAGAAGGAGGAGATAGAGATATTGGGATGGGGTGAGAGAAAAAGAGACTTACCTGAATAAGATGCTCATCCATATAACGAGCAAAATATTGCAGAAGTGTGGTCTTCCTTTCCAGATCTTCTGGAATGCAGTCTGTCATGTAGGCATACAGTTTGCCTGTAACATCATAGTACTGGACCGCCCTAGGATCACAAATATAACTGTTAAATTGTAGAAAGCTTCAAGTATTCAAAAAAATGTTTTCCCATAGTTAATTTAAATAATGCGGACATCTATCTATCTATCTTCTTTTATTCCACCAGGACATCACACAAGCGACAAACACCCGATAACACAAAGTGTGTGGATGAGGATCACCCGTGGAGAGGTCTCAGAAATCGTGTTCAGCCATTAGATCATATTTATGGCCGGGCTATACTGCGGCCCCTGGCAAGAGCCAGAGTAGGGCTTCAAAAAACGAAAAATTGCATCTCACAAGGAGATGGCTGTATCTAGATAATACAAACAATACATCTGTTGTAACTCTGTAGTTATGCACCTGATGAGATACAGCAAAATATGCCTGGCAATAGTGTGCAATGTATTGTTTGTGTCCGTATTACTTACAGCTTTAGGTATTCACTGACAGTGCAAACCAAATTAGTTGGTTTAAAGTTAAATTTAATTCCCAAAGATGGAGGAGCCAATATTTGGACTGGTAATGGAAATTACATTTCAAAAACTTTTTGTTTTGTTCTTCCCCTTGTTTTAGATTTTGTCACTTTATAATTATTTGCTACACTAATTATGGTTTTGAGGGGGGAACATATAATTTAAAAAAAAACCATGATAGTCCTCACTTTTGAGCTGTGTACCATTTAATATTCTGTTGCTTTTAATGTGGTTGTTTTAGTATGTGTGTGGCTGTTTTTATAAGACAGAGGGCAGTGGACAGACATGATCCCCTCTTCATCTTTTTACAATCAACCTGTCAGTAAACTCCGGCAAAAAAAAGTTATGGTTGTATGTCCACTTCTGGACTTTGGTCTTGCTCCAGAACTTGAGTTTTGTGTGCTCATCCATTTTACAGACCTGGCTTATTTAGATGCAGATTGCTGGTTCCTTGCCTTTCAGGCAGATGCACTTCAACTTTGAAACACCCGTAATAAGTCACCTCTTAGGACATGCTTGTTAGGGGGCAGTGGGCTTATTCTTTTTCCTTTCCAAAAAGGTGTTCTGAAACCCACACAGGAAACATGATCACCAATACCACATGGCACAGGTTGTTGCGTATCCTTTACAGAACCAACTCCAACTGTTTTTTGTTTTTTTCTTGGCAAATTTACGTCCAGTAGTTTGCCATTGCTTTTTGGACAGTCGGCCTTCTTGATACCACTGTTGAAACCATGGCCCGCAGCTGGGATCGAACCCGGCATCCTGGCATTAGGAAGCGTTCACATTGACTTAGCCACAGAACATGGCACAGACTAGAAGAAAATGACAAGCTTTCTATCCCAACATGCACTCGGTCACTTGCAATTGTGTTCTTATAAAACCCTTAATTGTATTATTCCTTCCTGAGTACCAATACTGGTATTCATACCTTCCGTCTGGAGCCATGATGATTCTAGAAGTGTCATTAAACAGAACTCCCAGAGCATCACTGGAAAGCTGGAACCCAAATCCATATTTGTTAGAGTAGTCCACCCATTTGGTCACCCAGGTCAGTTCAGCAGTGACTGGTTTTGCACCATTCTTTGAGCCTGAAATATATCATCAATATGACAGCTATATATGATGCAGATAATTAAAAACAAACCATTACAAATCTCACTGAAGCTACAGCAATGTGGTTTCACCCAAAAAATATTTGTAATGCTTTTGTTCTGTGAATGCTACAAAATAATCAGTCATGAACCCAAGTTAATTTCAACAACAACATAATCCTTAACAAAACCTCAACAAAGCAGCAATTTTACAAAATAACTAATAGTTTTTTTTTAATTATTTGTATATGTAGATTTTAAAGATGTATGTTTGTTATAAAGACAAAAAACGGAAGTAATCAATGAACAAGAACAGGGTGCGGTATTAAATTAAATGCATTCGCTGGGAACCTTAAAAGTGTGTCAAGTGACATGCTATCACCTGTCACCTCTATCACTGAGGCTTACAGGAAAATTTTAAGTCAACCTGGTTTTAAAAAAGCTTTTGGACTTATACAGAAATCTCTCTAAAGGCTATAATTAGTTACTATTTTTACATCCAGGCCTCCTAAACACTGAACAGTTGCACACAGACCCAATGGCATTTAGTGGTATCACAGTTTCTGAGAACAGATCACTGCAGAAATCGTGATATTTCAGCATTTATAGAGTTGTGTCACAACCGGAAGTGACTAGATTTAGCCTTCTCGAGGTGATAGGGTTAACATATCATAGACAATCAAAACGAGCAAAGTAAGTATTTTTAAAGATGCCAGTTACACACTAAGTATACACTGTTTCTCTTTTTTTTTTTTTTTAAACATGTTTTTGCTTTCATATTACTGATTTTATATTCTTAGGTAACAAATTCGGCTTGATTTCATGTTTAAAACGTTTAGCAATTTTCCTTCCAACGACTATGATAAGTCTCTTCAATATTACATGTAATTAATTCATTATTAAAGTCTGAAGGAAACAATTAGTTCATTAAGAAGATGGGAAGAAAA
Organism: Candidula unifasciata; assembly: GCA_905116865.2. Lineage (NCBI taxonomy): Eukaryota > Metazoa > Mollusca > Gastropoda > Stylommatophora > Geomitridae > Candidula > Candidula unifasciata. The sequence continues at coordinate 112,162 of CAJHNH020001304.1, read as the reverse complement.
CAATGTGTACTCTAAATATTTAATTAGTGTTATGGATATAGCTCACGGATCATTTCACAATCAGTACTGAAAAAAATAGAGGACATTTCACTTTGAAAAAAAAATTTTTTTTTTTTTTAAAGAAACATTCTTATATTTTCATGGCTCAAGAAGAACATTAATTACACTCTATAAAAAGTCAGCACTGAAGACAACAGCATACATAACATTATGTTTTAGACATTGAAATACTTCAGCCTTATTGAATATCACAGTGGTTTAGAAAGAACAGAAATGGAATTTATAGTTCTCTAAAAAAAAAGTAAGGTCCTATGTAGACACAGGATATTAAAACACACTAAGTACAAAAATACACGGGGTAAGGTAAATTGTTGAGGGACCGAAAGTCTTTCCTGCAAGACATGATAGGATCGATGTACTGTAAAGGATCTACATGACACAAGGTTATATATTAAATGAAATAAACAAAAAGACATCTTCAAATATGTAATCAAGACAAGAACAAAAGCAGTCATATTTCACCTTTAGGTATGTGATCAAGGCATCTTCCAAGTGTCTCCAGCAAGACTGAAGCCGACCTTGGTTTGGCTGAAGAATCTAAAAAAAAAAGAATAAACATTCAATCAATTCAGCATTTCCTATCATGATCAAATGTTCAACAGGAATGCTAAGCTGCTGCACCACAGGCCCAGGGCTCCAGCTGGTCACAAATTGTCAACATCTCTCTACGGTCATCCTAGAAAGAGGTTACCCATCAGGGGCAAGATCAGCGTAGACAGGATCAATGTTTCCCTTGAAGTCAAGGCGCATCTGTCTGAGAGGCAAGCAACCAACAGTCTGCACATAAATAAGCCAGATCTGCTAAAGTCCAGAAGTGAATGAACAACCAGGATTTTCTGCCAGTCTACAGCCAGTGAGTTCGAAGAAGAAGAAGAAGAAAAAGGAGAAGAAAAAGAAGAAGAAGAAGAAGAAGAAGAAGAAGAAGAAGAAGAAGAAGAAGAAGAAGAAGAAGAAGAAGAAGAAGAAGAAGAAGATGATGATGTTAATGATGATGATGACAATGATGATGACAAAGATTACGAAAAAGAAGAAGATGAAGAAGAAGAATAATATGATGATGATGATGACGAAGATGAAGAAAAGGAAGAACCAGCAGCAGCAGGAGGAAAAAGAGGAGAAAAAGAAGAAGAAATGTTCAGTAAGGTAAAACACATGATAATTAGCGCTGCTGGGGTATGGAGTGATATGACTTGACATGCACATATGCATCTCTCCAGGTTTCTGTGCAGCTAATAATTTTCATTTTGAGTGGCTCCATTATATTCTTAATGGCATTCCTTGCCAAAAATCTCTCTAGCACCCATTCTAACTGAACTATTCATGTAAAAAAAAAAACCATGGAATAATAAATGAATTATATTAAAATGTATATTAATAAACAGCATCCTGTCTTGGAAGCTGCACTGTTTTTGTCATATCAAGCGCCACAACGGATTAGAAAAATATTACAGCAGACGGCATGGTACCAGGAAGGAGGGGCAGGGGTTGACCGACACGAAGATGGGCACAGGATATAAGTGACTCCTTGAGTATGAAAGTGCATGAGGCGGGAGAACTGGCGAGAGAGCCGAGTTTCTTTCAGGCAGACTATGATGAGAGCGATGCTCTGCAAAGGACCTGCTACATGATGATCTTTATTCAATAAGATCTTGGTGTTTGGGGTTCTAGATCAATTAAAGAGCTAGCAAAATACCCAATAATATATTTTTTAACACCAAACAAAACTACTGCCCCATGAACTTTATTCACTGTCTAGCACTTGATATGCAGACCAATCTTCTCACTCAAAGTTTAAAAACCAGAAACCTACAAAAGCAGACTGCAACTTTTAAACACATGAAAAAGTCCACTATCAGACATATAGAAGAATGATACAAGTACAGATATTATGGACCAGGGCTTTTTCTGGTGGTACGCAACAGTACACAGTACTGGCACCTTGTTTAGGCCTCACTAGTTTCAGCTCTTCTTTAAGAGACTCTTTGTTGTGAGCACAGGCACCATTTTTGACATTCTGTAAGTACCGGCACTTTTATTTGTAAAAGAAAAAGGCCCTGCTATGAACCATTAACAAGGTTAACAATTTAAAAAAAAACATACCTCTCTGTTGTGGGGATCTTGACCTATCGATGAGTCCATCACTGTTGGGTGCCAGATTTGTGATGCTCTCTTTGACTGCATAGCCACCATCACCATTACGGCTAACATAGCTTGAGGGGCGCGGGGCTGGTTTCTTTTCAATATCCTGTAGCGGAGAAAATAAGCAATCATCAGTCACATTATTATTGCTATAAAACAGTCTAGCCAGAAATTTACCGTTTCCTACTTGTACTAAAGAAGGAAGCATACATTTCAGAGATTAGTTCTTCTTTGTTGTCTTCAGCATCTGTTCTGAAAAGGGTGATTCTCACACTGTTGTTTACAGTTAAGTTGCAATATCTGCACCGTTTGACACAACACATCTGATTAAGCAGTTTTTACATGCTTGTTGGTCTCTTCCCCTTCCCCCCCCCCCCCCCCCACCTCCAAATGGGTCCTGGAACTCACACAGGGAAGGTTTTAAATAAAGCCTGAAATATATTCAACAAAAGTTCTGATTTCAGGCTGCATCATGAACCAAACAACTAACTATTCTCTAATAGCTCTCAAGAGAAATGTAATTATTCTCATTAAATGGCATCTCAACATATGGGCTCCTAATAGCTACAGAAAACCAGTATCTCCAGTTTTGCTAATCAATTATTATTTTTTTAAAAAGCAATTAAAAATAACATATAATCAATTACGAGTTGAGTCAAGAATTGACATCACAACACTCAGGGCATTTCCATGTGCGCTCCATCCCCATATTCAGCAGCCAGCGCAGAGTTCCAGTACTGATAGTACCAGTCACAGTCTGGTTATATATCCGTCTTGCCTTTCTTCTGAGTGTAGTGAGCCGACCAGACCCTCTGGTTACACTCAGGTGCCTCATTCTCTCCAGGCCATAATAATCTTCTTTCTCTACTGATTCTGTTGCTTGTTCCCAAAGGGCATTGACCATATCTGCCTTGTCTTGTATCAGTTCACCACCCAGTGGTGCAGATCCAGCCAATATGTCTGCTTGTTCATTACCCACTCCCTGGCATGGCCTGGAGAAAAGATCAAAAGTATGCTCACTACCCAGGACCTTCCCAATGAAGCTTGTGACTGCAGGCATACTGAAGAAGCATCACCATTTAGATATACCATAGTATTATAGTATTTCAAGGGGCAAGAATTATTGCCCAAAAAAGTTTCATTGTGCTATAGTTGAACTTTTAATATCCCCTTATAAGTACTGATAATCTCTATTGCAAGAGCTTTTCCAACTGCTCATGTATAAACTTTTCTTTAGACAAACATAATTTTGCGACACATTAGTTGTCATCTATCAATTTGAGGTTAAACTAACCCTTGAAAGATGCATAGACATATAAAAAAAATTATATTCACGTGACACACCTTCATACTGCAGCTGATACACGAACATGTCATTATAATTACTTGTGAAAGCTTTGCTCTACTGGATGTACAATGGTACCTCAGCATCTGAACGCTTCACAATTTAAAAAAACTTGGAATCTGAATAAAAATTTTCAAATAAATGTTGCCACAAAACTTGAACACTGCCTTGAAAACCAAATAACTAGCACGGGCTACCACATAGCATCATGAATGATTCAGTTTGTTTTCGTATGCTGTGCCAAATATGTCACGTCTCGGCTCGTCATCTCATAGAGGTGGCACTCTGATTAATCCCTAGCTAACTTACACAATTATAACATTATAGAACATTTTAGAAAAATTAAAAATGGTTGCCAACAGCGGAGCATTTTGGAATGCTGGCTCTCAACAAAAACCAGTGACCCCAAAACATCTACAGCTGATGAGACTATATAAAACAGGAAAGGATCTCTGACGTTATCATGGAAGGCAACTCACCTTCCAACCAACAACCTCCCTAAATGCTCCCTTCCTCCTCCTACTTCTACCTGCTGTGTTTCCAATTTTACCAAGGTATAGTAAATACAATGTTTTTATATCTTTCTTATTTATTTTTTATTTATGTTTTATTTTTACTCCAATATAATTATAATTTGTTACTATATTTACAGTGTACTGTATTTATGAAAATACATTTTTTTGTCTCAGGTTTTTGGACCCTAGAACAGAATGATTTAGCTTTCCTTACTGTCAAAGGGAAAAAACTGCCTTGGAACTTCAACGATCTGGAATTCAGTCGAAGTCTTGTAATGGATTATATTCGAATACTGAGGTACTGCTGTATACGTAAGAAGTAAAGGATCTGTCTTTTTCATCTTGTAGAAGTGTATTTTTGTATATGGTACTAGCTCCAGATTTGTATAACCGAATCGGTATGATAGGTGACAGTATTAAATATGTGCTTGAAAATAACTTTTCCTCACACATTTATCAACATTTAAACTTTATCTAACATACAAAAAACTGTGATGCCTTTAAAAAGTAAACAAACAAAAGCTAATTTTGAGGTTTTGAACAACGGATCAACATCATGACACACGGGTGTAACCGATAAGTGCTCCGTTCTTCTTCTAACTCAAGTCTGAGGCCGAAGAAGCTCAGCACAGTGCACAGGCTCTGTAGCACCGGCGAGAATACTTTGGGTAGATTTTTAACTCAAAATTTTGCCCAGGCAGTGCCGTTAGGCTACTCTTTTCGATTTCCAACTGCCAAGCAATTTTTTACGTGCGCAACAATGCACACAGGCGTCTGATCTCACTACCCAGAGACCAGGGGGAATTATAAGAAGTCCAAGTCCACGTGAAAAATCCCAGCCCTTAAGAGGGATTGAATCTAAAACCTCTAGAACTCAAGGCAGACAACATGCCTCGAGACCATGCAGCCCCCTACAAAAGCCCCAAAAAATAAAATTATCAACTGACCTCTAATTCTTTTTCCTCCAAAAGATTTTCAGAACGAGAATCCAAATGCATTTGGTTGAGAGCGTTTCCAAGTTGAGCCAGGGAGTCTGTCTTGTGCTCAGCCACATACGACATGGGCCTGTTGAAGATAAAAAGTGCCTTGGACATGTGAAAAATAGCTTACTTTGGCTATACACATAAATATCAACTGTGGGGGGAGTGTCTCCACCTGCAGGCAGTAAAGTGATTTGTGTGTATCAGTAACAAACAAAACTATGAAGGGGCTCTAAATGAAAATTTTAAAAGTCTGACAGACATTGCAATAACCATGTCACTGTCTTGTAGCTGCCAATACTGTTGTTAAGGATGTCAAGATGATTAAGCACATGACAAAACAGTGTAAACAAACATGGTGATGTCACAATGAAAGTCTTAAGATAGCCATTCCATTTGACACGCATCAAAGAGCAACAGCATTCTGTTATCCTCTCTCAAGATTTCATGGATGCGATGTTTGGTTAGTTAATGCAATTTTTAATTAAATCCCCAGGGGTCAACACTGGAGCTATGGAGTTTGTGCTTTATATGACGCTCTTGGCAGGTGCTGGTGGCTAGCTGCCCTGCGGAGAAAGATCAAGCCAAAAATATAAAAACCTGGTGCAAGGCTATCCTCTCGTCCTTAACTTTTACCTTTTTTGGATGGTCTAAGACAGGAACATAAAGGAATATCTTCTTTAAGACAGGAACACAAAGGAATATCTTCTTTAAGATAGGAACACAAAGGTATATCTTCTTTAAGACAGGAACACAAAGGTATATCTTCTTTAAGACAGGAACTCAAAGGTATATCTTCTTTAAGACAGGAACACAAAAATATTTCTTTAAGACAGGAACACAAAGGTATTTCTTCTTTAAGACAGGAACACAAAGGTATATCTTCTTTAAGACAGGAACACAAAGGTATATCTTCTTTAAGACAGGAACACAAAGGTATATCTTCTTTAAGACAGGAACACAAAGGAATATCTTCTTTAAGACAGGAACACAAAGGAATATCTTCTTTAAGACAGGCACACAAAGGAAATCTTCTTTAAGACAGGAACACAAAGGAATATCTTCTTCTTCATCTTTCACCCAAGTGACAAAACTGCTTTGTTTCTGTTTACTGCATAGCTGCAATATGTGTGTACCTTTGAGCTGACAAATTCAACTTCATCTAGCATTTTTTCACCGGGTTAACCTTCCCAACTGGACTTGATGTAGCCTTATTTGTGTGGTGTCTTCAGTGTAACTTTATCTACAGATGTTTCCCATGGAGAGCCCATACAGGGAAACCGTGTGTCGACTGGTCACCCCTCACAGGATGATAGGGGCAGATCATGGGTATTCCTCACCATCCAAGGAAGCTTCCATAAATGCAGAGCCAAAAAATATTGCTCTGCTCCTGAGCTTACCCGAGGAACAAAGTAATATCATCAACAGAACTGATCCAGAACCCCAAAGACCAAAATCTGTGAAGAGTCACCAGGCAAGACACATGATGATGATCCTTATCAAGTTCACATAACAGTTCAACCTTTCGAAGTCATTACATCTGCCCGAGAGGCAAGGAACCAACAGTCTGCTTACAAATAAGCCAGATCTGTCAAGTGGACATGCAAGCAAAACTCATGTTCTGAAACAAGACTAGAGTACAAAAGTGGATAAACAACCAGAACTTTCTGCTGGAGTTTACAGCCAGTGAATGTAAAGAAAAAGAAGAAGATATGATAACACTGTTATATGCAGGTCTATTCTGGTGCACCCCTGCTGTTCTCTGTAGATGGGAAGTACTTTTAGATGAAATAGCAACAGCTGCTTAGTATACAGCTCACTAAACAAAAGAGTTCATATTTTTGCAATGCGCAAATAAAAAGCACATACTTTCTTCTATCAGAGCGGAAGTCACACCTTTTAGCCACTGCATTTCTCTCTATTTATCTATCCAGCTTAAGTAAAATGATTCCAAAATCTTGTGGCCTTCCCTTTTCCCCCCGACACTGGCTTTTTCTCTGTACAGAATCTCAAACTGTTTGAACTAAATCCTCAGAAACAGTTTTCCTTCACTGAGTGAAGTGTTGAGTTAATATTGAATCAATTAGGCCTCGGCTGGTGGAAGCGCACTTTCAGAAATGAAAAGGTTGTTGCTCGATGAGCAAATACATCATTGACTTGACATGCAGTTCTCAACTCTTGTACCTCATTGAGAAGAATCATGGCTGTTGTGGGCAAGATCATTAAGATAATCGGAGAATGAGAATGAGCATGAGTGTTGACTTTAATCAAAAACCCAGTGAAAGAAAGAAATATAAATGTTTTAAATACTTCTGCTTAATGGGCTAAACTACTAGAATTAAACATATACATTTAAAAAACTTTAATTTAAAAAAATCATCATAATAATGTCTCCCTCTAACATAGACATGTATGCACACATAACGCTCCCCCATCCCACACCACGTAACACTTCTTACTACTCATGAAACACACAACACCACTACCACGTAACACTTCTCACTACTCATGAAACACACAACACCACTACCACGTAACACTTCTTACTACTCATGAAACACACAACACCACTACCACCTAACACTTCTTACTACTCATGAAACACACAACACCACTACCACCTAACACTTCTCACTACTCATGAAACACACAACACCACTACGACGTAACACTTCTCACTACTCATGAAACACACAACACCACTACCACGTAACACTTCTCACTACTCATGAAACACACAACACCACTACCACGTAACACTTCTCACTACTCATGAAACACACAACACCACTACCACGTAACACTTCTTACTACTCATGAAACACACAACACCACTACCACCTAACACTTCTCACTACTCATGAAACACACAACACCACTACCACCTAACACTTCTCACTACTCATGAAACACACAACACCACTACCACGTAACACTTCTTACTACTCATGAAACACACAACACCACTACTACGTAACACTTCTTACTACTCATGAAACACACAACACCACTACCACGTAACACTTCTTACTACTCATGAAACACACAACACCACTACCACGTAACACTTCTTACTACTCATGAAACACACAACACCACTACCACGTAACACTTCTTACTACTCATGAAACACACAACACCACTACCACGTAACACTTCTTACTACTCATGAAACACACAACACCGCTACCACCTAACACTTCTCACTACTCATGAAACACACAACACCACTACCACCACGACAAATAACACCCCTAGGACAAATAACATACCCAACCACACAATACACCTGCCATCACAAATAACACACCCCATCACATTCACATTGTAAAGTAGGCCATCATTATCCCACTACTACATAGCACAATTTATTGTGTACTTCTGTTCAGCTGTGTACTATATAAACACTGGTAAATAACAGCTAGCTAACTTTCTGTTATTTATGACTGACTGGCTGCCTCAGCAGGGCTGGCTGAGCAGACTGCAGATTTCTTGCTTTGAGATCTTTGATACAGTAATTATTCTGTATCTATCTGAGAAATTACTTTCAAAGAAATATTTCATTATAATTCAGCACAGCTGTTGCTTTGGCAAAATATTTTGTCTTTAGTCCTCAGCAGACTTTCAGGAGACAACAGAAACTGTAGAAAATAAAACTGTTATGTGTGTGGGCTTTTACATCATTTTTAAAATTAAGCATTTCAATTATATTTGTTGCTGTGTCCAGTTAATCTCCCAACCCCCTCCCCACCGACACCTAAAAGTGGTGCAGGTTTAACCTACAGCACAGATCTGATTAATTTTATATGAGTGTCAACCAGTTCAGAAAGCACTGGCAAATACTGAATGTAAAATTGCTTAGGAAATCACTAACAACCACTACTTGTAAGCTCCACTGGAAATTATGCTCGTTAGTCCACTTTTGGACTCTAGTTTTTTTTCCAGAGCTTGAGTTTCACATGCACATCCTTTTTTTTTTTTAAACAGATCGGGCAGAAAGCAATGGCAAACTACTGAAAGTAAAACTGCTCTGTAAAACGCTTAACAACCAGTCTTCTTTGTGTTCACAGGGACTATATCTTATTTAAACAAACCATAGACACTCACATATACTAACTCACAAGCATTACCTGTTGCTGATATATCTGGAGGCTGCTGGGAAGTTTGGAGGCCTCATACAGCAGTCAGCAGACAAGTTTCGGGGCAAGTATCCAGTGGTTATAAACTCATCAGCCATTATTTCCTGAGAGGGAACACATTGACAATTAAGTATATATACTGGGCATTAAATAACTGTCTTACATCTTCTTTTCTGACTAGCACAGTTCTAAAATCAATCTGGCCTTATAAAAAGGGGCACACTGTCATTTTCACAACTTTCAGGAAACGGTCTGGGGTGGTTGTCCTGTTTCATTTTCACATCTGGGGGAAGATAATATAGAACCCTAATTTCTTCTCAGGATGTGTCTAATATAGCACCATCTTCTTTATCTTATAACTGTTGTTACCAGTGATTGCCCAGACATTTCACTTATTTCTTCACCTGTTTTAGTTTCAAACAAACAGTTATCTTTCTAAACATGCGTCAGTAGGTCTGTTCTTGTTATCCCAAGTTTGGTAAGATATTTACATAATATCATCTGCAGTCATAAATTTGCATAATGTCATCTGCAATCAAATATTTATATGTCATCAGCAATCATAAATGTGCATGTTATCTGCACTCATTCATTTACATAATGTTATATGTAATTATGCATTTACATAACGTTATCTGCACCTGTTGTAGGCCATCATTATCCCACTACTACATAGCACAATTTATTGGAGTTAACAACTGGCACAAATCTATTTATGCTACGCCAGACCCATTATGTACATAGCAACACTCACCCGAAGAGTTGGCCTGCTGGCTGGTTCAGCATGCAGACATTTTCTGATGAGGTTTTTGGCCGAGGTAGAAAGTGATGGTGGCAGGACATACTTGTTTTCCGTGATCCTCTGATAAGTCTCCTTCAGTGTGGTAGTTTCAAACGGTGGACGGCCGACCAGCAATGCATATCTGTGATGAGTGTAATGTTTCTTGTAGTTATTTATATATAAGAATAGCAAGCACATTTCACTGTCTACAAATACATTAATGTATTTCTAGTTGTGTATCCTTGTATAGGATGTTACAGAACCAACCCTAGCATTTTTTGGGGGCTGTTTGTGGTTTTTCTAGGCAAATTTATGTCCAGTAGTTTGCCATTGCTTTCTGGATGGTCAGCTTCTCGATATCACTGTCAAAACCAGTGCAAGGCCTGCAGCTGGGATCGAACCCAGCACCCCGGCATTACAAAACGCGTACGAAACGCGTTCTTAACGCCAAAGCCACAGACGCAGACATATTAATGTATATACAATCAAATTAATGTTTAAAGTTTCAAGCTGAGATAATCAAACATATTGCACCAGATTTTATCCTATACAGCTCGGTCTTTCTTCATGGAACACCTAATCATCTGCTGCTTGCACTGCACAAAGGACAAACTCCGTAGCTCCAGAGGGATCCACAGACATTTTCGTAAACAGTGGACTCATGAACCAAATGAGGTGATCCATGAACCCACAACTTTCAGAGTGCGGGGCAAAAGGTTTTGTCAGTAATGGAAACGCCAATATATGGTCAGTGGGTGTCTGTGGCTTAGGTGTTGTGAATGTGCTTCAAAATGAATCATTGCCGGTTTCAATTCCAGCTGCGAACTGTTTGTCTTGCGTTAGTTGCAACAGTGCAACTGAGAGCTGACCATTCCAAAAACAATAGCAAACTACTGAACTTAAAATGTGCCTAAAAATAAATGAAAAATTTAAAATAAAACAGCCAAAAAATGCTGGGGTTGGTTCTGCAATGCCCTGTAGAGGATACACAACTAGCTTTGACGGAAAAAGAAAGTTTGTTTGATGATTTGTAATCTATTATCTATTAAAGTCGATGACTTTATGACTTTACTGTACACTTCGATACATAATTGCAGTTTATTAATCAAAAGAGGATTATTTTAATATCAGTTTTAATACAGAGTAAAATGTTTTGTCTCAACTGTTTTTGAGTTTGTGTTGAAAAAAAAACATGCTTGCTAGAATTCCTAAACCTGTTTTTATTTTTTTTTGGGGGGGGGGGGGGGGGGGGGGGGGGGGGGGGGGGGGGGGGGGGGGGGGGGGGGGGGGGGGGGGTGTTTCCCATCTATTATTAGGACACAACTTCTTAGACAAGGAATTAATATATATGTCTAAACTTTCAAAAACAGATGTGATAAATATTTCATAATCAAAGGTAAAACATAATAATACTCACGTGATGCAGCCAACTGCCCAAATGTCTGCCTCAAAACTGTGCCCTTTCTTTTGCAAAACCTCAGGAGCAATGTAATTTGGTGTGCCACATACAGTCCTGTCAACATTAATAAGAATATTCAGTTGAGTCTCAAGAATTAAAAAAAAATTTAAAAAAAAGACTAACAGGAGGAGGGATAGCAGAAGAGGAAAATGGAACGTAAGGAGGAGCTACAGCAGCAGCAGATGAAGAAACAAAGAGAAAGAAGAAGCATGGAGAAAGAAAGGAAGCAGAAGCAGCAGTAAAAGAAAAAGAGTTTAAAAGAAGGAACAGCAAAGAACAGCAGCAGCTGGAAAAGACAAAGATAAGGAAGAGGAGCACCAGCAGAAGAAGAAGGAGCAGCAGAAGAAGAAGGAGCAGCAGTAGAAGAAAGAGAAACAGAATAAGCAGAAACAGAATAAGAAGAAGAAGCAGAAGAAGAAGAAGAAGAAGAAGCAGAAGAAGAAGAAAAAAAGAAGAAGAAGAAGAAGAAGAAGAGAAGAAGAAGAAGAAGAAGAAGAAGAAGAAGAAGAAGAAGAAGAAAAAAAGAAGAAGAAGAAAAAGAAGAAGAAGAAAAAGAAGAAAAAGAAGAAGAAGAAAAAGAAGAAGAAGAAGAAGAAGAAGAAGAAGAAGAAGAAGAAGAAGAAGAAGAAGAAGAAGAAGAAGAAGAAGAAGAAGAAGAAGAAGAAAAAGAAGAAAAAGAAGAAGAAGGAGGAGAAAGAAGAGACAGTAGGAAGAGAAACAGCAGCAAAAGAAGAAGAAAGAAAGGAAGAGAAGTAGCATTAGATGAAAAAGCAAACATGACTTGAAGAGATAGCAGTAGCAGGAAGAGAATAAGAACACAATGTTACCCCCCCCCCCCTTCTCTCTCTCTCTTTCTCTTTCTCTCACACACATACACACACACATACACGCACACACAGCACGTGCACACTTTAAAAAACAATTTACATTTTCTTTTCTCCAGCAAAATCTACCCTGGTTGCCAGGCCAAAATCTGCCAGTTTGAGCTCCATGTCCTGGTTCAGCAGCATGTTTCCCAGCTTCAAGTCGCGGTGGATGATCTGGTTGCCGTGGATGTACTCCACTCCTTCCACCAGCTGACGCAGGTAGTACCTCACCTCCGGCTCTGTCATGTACTTCCTGTGTTTCAGCACATGCACCAGTGACTGGAGTGAACATGGAAAATGGTTAATAATGACTGGAGGGAACATGGATAAAACAATTAATGATAATTGAGAGATCATGGATAAACCATTGAGGATGACTGGAGGGAACATGGATAAAACAGTCAATGATAATGGAAAGAACATGGAAAACCATTGAGAATGACTGGAGGGAACATGGATAAAACAGTCAATGATAATTGAGAGATCATGGATAAACCATTGAGGATGACTGGAGGGAACATGGATAAAACAGTCGATGATAATGGAAAGAACATGGATAAACCATTGAGGATGACTGGAGGGAACATGGATAAAACAGTCAATGATAATTGAGAGATCATGGATAAACAATAAGGCATGACTGGATGTAACATAGATAAAACAGTTAGCGATATTGAAGAAAACGTATAAACAGTTAATGATGACTGGATGTAACATAGATAAAACAGTTAACGATATTGGAGAAAACAGGTATAAACAGTTAATGATGACTGGAGGGAACATGGATAAAACAGTTAACGATATTGTATAAACCATTGAGGATGACTGGAGGGAATATGAGAAACAGTCAATGATAGTGAAGAGAACAGTTAATGATACTGGAAAGAACAGTTAATGATAGTGGAGAGAACAGTTAATGATAGTGGAGAGAACAGTCAATGATAGTGGAGAGAACAGTCAATGATAGTGGAGAGAACAGTTAATGATAGTGGAGAGAACAGTTAATGATAGTGGAGAGAACAGTTAATGATAGTGGAGAGAACAGTTAATGATAGTGGAGAGAACAGTTAATGATAGTGGAGAGAACAGTTAATGATGGTGAAGAGAACAGTTAATGATGGTGGAGAGAACAGTTAATGATAGTGGAGAGAACAGTAAATGATAGTGGAGAGAACAGTAAATGATAGTGGAGAGAACAGTTAATGATAGTGGAGAGAACAGTTAATGATAGTGGAGAGAACAGTTAATGATAGTGGAGAGAACAGTTAATGATGATGGGAAGAACAGTTAATGATAGTGGAGAGAACAGTTAATGATAGCAGAGAGAACATGATAAACAATTAATGATAACTGGGAGGAACCTGAGAAAACAGTTAATGATGACTGGATAAAAGATGAAGAAACAATAGGAACTGGAGGGAATATGATAAACAGTAATGCTGACTGAAGAGAAGAGTTAAAGATTACTGGAGTAACATGAGAAACTATAATTACCTTAGGAAATATGAGAAAGAGTTAATGATTACTGGAGTAACATGAGAAACTATAATTACCTTAGGAAATATGAGAAAGAGTTAAAGATTACTGGAGTAACATGAGAAACTATAATTACCTTAGGAAATATGAGAAAAAGTTAATGATTACTAAAAGGAATATGAAAAACAGTTTAATAGTGACTTGAAGGAAAATGAGAAACAGTTGAAAATTATTGAAAGCAGTTACTTAACACTGAATATAAGCAAAAAGACAGTTAATAATGACTGAAGTGAAATTGACCAAAAGTAAAACAGATATATTATCAGACATACCTACAGGCAAGTGAGGGGTGGGGAGGTGGAAAGCTTAAAGAGAATGATAGTTATAATTAAAGAGAAGATTAGAAAGAGGCAGAATGAGAGAGAGAGAGAGAGAGAGAGAGAGAGAGAGAGAGAGAGAGAGAGAGAGGGGGGGGGGGACTAGGAGAGGGATAGAGACCAAACACCGGCACACACACACACACAAACTATAAATTCAGTTACTCCATGCCACACTCACAATCACGGATCCGGACTCTCCAGACTGTGATAGAGACCCGAGAGAGTAGTAAGTGGGAGAAAAACAAACTTGAGTACAATTAATTCCCAATGGATTGGTTGAATGGGCCAACATCTTTAGACACGGGCGAGTGTATGCCTTTGAGTTTTCAAAGCCAACTGACAGCCCACAGCAGAAGATCAAACAAGGGCCGCATTTGTCAACCTGCGTTTAATGTGTAAACTGACAATTTCCACTGAAAGCAACTCGTGTCTGGTAAGTTTGGCGATCTTGCAGGGGCAGGGAAGTCAGTGAAAAGCTGTAAAGTATCGTCCCTTTATTAGAGAAGGGTGAAAAGATCAGTCTTTTTCTTGTTATTTGTTGTGACCCTCAGTTTGATGCAACACATAACTTTTTAAAGCATCCTTTATCTGATTACACCGACAATGTGCACTGCATATCCAATATGTAAAAGCACGGGATAGGGTGAATTCAATATCTGTTGACAGCTTCGGCTAGCTAGCAGCAGGTTGAACGTGGTTGAGTTTTTTCTTTAAAAAAAAAAATTAGAATTCAATATTGCTGATATAAACGCATAATAATAAACAATTTGCGTCATATGGGCAGAAACCTGAGTGGTTCCGACCTCCTGACACCCCCCCCCCCCACACACACACACACACAAAATGCGCTGACGGCCATTTGTAAGAGAGCTAAGCGGTCCAATCTTCCACATTAAGAAATTCTGTTGAAAAGTATTTGTTAATGCATTTCATATTATTTCAAGTATATTATTATTTTATTTTACATTCAGTGGAATTTTATTAGATTACTATCTTAAACTAGGATTAACCATGCTGGGGCTCCTTGCAATTTGACACAGTGAAAAATGAAGAGCCTCTCTTTAGTCAGACAGACAGACAGACAGACAGACAGACAGACAGACAGACAGACAGACAGACAGACAGACAGGCAGGCAGGCAGGCAGGCAGGCAGACAGACAGGCAGGCAGGCAGGCAGGCAGACAGACAGACAGACAGACAGACAGACAGACAGACAGACAGACAGACAAAAAGACCAACACAGACAGTCGTGACGATAGATCGATACCAGCCGAGTGAACGAAATAAACCCGCCCAACATACACGGTGTATCTTTAGTTGCGTATCCTTTACAGGACGTTGCGGAACCAACTTCACCATGTTTTGGCTGTTGTTTTTTTTTTAAGGCAAATTTTACGTTCAGTAGTTTGCCACTGCTTACTAAACGGTCAGTTCTCGGTACAATTGTCGAAACTAACGCAAGACAAATCGTTGCAGCTGGGATCGAACCCGGCACCCAGGCATTACGAAGCGCGTTCGCAACGCCTAAGTCACAGACGCTGACATACACAGTGTATAATGAGTTAATGACCGACAGGACGCAGAAACTGGCCATCTGTGCAACAAAGAATGGATCTCTTCACAATGCGATGAAGCACTTGAACATGAGCACTTGAGCGTGACATCGGCATAAGCCAGATAACAAGTGGATCTGGGATACAGGTCAGTTGTTAGTTTACATGCATAATTGTTGAGCAACTGTAGTCTTTCTTTTGACGCAAATACACAAAGCAGTATGCTATCTCTGGCTGTCTCTCTGCTTGACTTAGTCTCTCTGTTTTTCCCTGCCTTTCTGTCTGTCTCTTTCTCTGTGTGTATGTCTCTCAGTCTCTCTCTCTCTCTCTCGGTTTCTCTCTCTCTCTCACTCCCTCTCTCTTTTTTGCTCCTGTATCTCTCTGTTGTCTTTCTCTCTGTTTTTCTGTCTGCCCCCCCCCCTCTCTCTCTCTCTGTCATTTATAATTATGTTTACTCAACGGATCAACATCATGACACATGGGTAGAAACCCAGAAGTGCTCCGTTCTTCTTCTCACTCAAGTCTGAGTCCGAAGACGCTCAGCACAGTGCACAGGCTCTGTAGCACCGGCTAGGTTCCTGAAATACTTTGGGTAGAAACTGCCAAGGGATTTTTTTTTAACATGCGCAACAATACACACGGGCGTCCGGTCTTACTACCCAGAACCAGGGGGAAATTACTAGAAGTCCACGTGAAAAAAATCCCAGCTCTCACCGGGGCTTGAACTGGGACCTCCAGCACTTGAGGCGGATATCTCTCCTGTCAGAATAGGGTGAATGTCTACAAATGAAGCGGCACACAAACAATTCGTTTCTCTGACTCTGAAATACTCTGACCATATTAAACGTTTAAATGGTCGGAGAGAACAGTAAAGGAGGTAAATGATAGATCCCGGAAGAAAAGGCAGCATACGAGCAGCACGACGACTGGCACATTGGGGAAACAAGTTCATGAGGTCGGAGAGTTGCTAGGAGACCGATTGATTCTCCAGCGTGCCGTGATCGGAGCGACGTTCTGCTAAGGACCTGCTAAATGGTGATGATTTATAAGAGGGTGTGATTACTACAAACAAGTCACTCGGTGATCTTGTTCGCATTCGGCAACGATCATATCTAACGCCGAGAAGATAATGCAACACAAACAGTTAAACAAATAGACAGATCGAAAGAAAGAAAGAAAGAAAGAAAGAAAGAAAGAAAGAAGGAAAGAAAGAAAGAAAGAAAGAAAGAAAGAAAAAGAAAGAAAGAAAGAAAGAAAGAAAGAAAAAGAAAGAAAGAAAGAAAGAAAAGAAAGAAAGAAAGAAAGAAAAGAAAGAAAGAAAGAAAGAAAGAAAGAAAGAAAGAAAGAAAGAAAGAAAGAAAGAAAGAAAGAAAGAAAAAGAAAGAAAGAAAGAAAGAAAAGAAAGAAAGAAAGAGAAAGAAAGAAAAAAGAAAGAAAGAAAGAAAGAAAGAAAGAAAGAAAGAAAGAAA
>CAJHNH020001304.1:85000-90000 GCA_905116865.2 Candidula unifasciata | reverse complement strand
TAAAACAATTTATTTGCTACACATACTTGTAGGACACCTGTGAGTCCTATGTGAAATATAATGGCACAGGACAATGGTGATGATGACGACGACGTGAACCTAAGAAATTCAGGAAAAGGGAACTCACTTTTCTGCTGCAGTTCTCCAGGATGATGTAAACATTACTGTCATCTTCGAAGTAGTTGATGAACTCCACCACATGCTTGTGCTTGAGGTTCTTCTGAAGCTGTACCTCGCGAAGAATCTGTCAAAGACACAGCAAACATCTGGGTTACTGTCTGAAATACTCCCAGTGTGGATTCCAGGGCCCTTTTCCGGAGACAACAAAATTGGACCCACTGCCTTCCCAACAAGCATGTCGTAGGAGTCGACTAATTGCGGACTTCCTTTGAAGTCAGAGTGCATCTGCCTGAGCAGCAAAGAACAACCAACTGCATACAGTTGTTCTTTCACTTCTGGACTTTGGTCTTCTTCTGGAACTTTTTAGCTTTGTGTGTACATCCGTTTTACAGATCTGGTCTATTTGTATGCAGACTGTCGGTTCTTACCTCTCAGGCAGACGCACTCCGACGACCAAGGAAACGTCACTAATTAATCGACTTTTTACAACAGACCTGTTTGAGAAAAGTGGTGTATTTCTGCCCCCCCCCCACCCCCAAATGGGGTCCGGGAACCTACATGAGGATGTTTACAAATAAATGTTACCCTCACATACTCAGTACCACTGGGAAGGATTCCAGTCTGTATACAGGAGAAAAAAAATGTGTGCATATGTAAGAATATTGTCTTATTCTAAAACTGAGCCTGAGTCGTCACCTTATCTTTTTAAAATTCTAACTGTCAAATTTTTAAATGAAAAAAAAAAAAATTCAAAAAAAAAAAAAAAAAAAAAAAAGAAAAGGATCATTGCTTCCCAAGTTTATCCTTTACCCACGAAAGCATGTCTTACTATTTATCATTGGCTCCCTTAGTGCTCCCCCTTCCACCAGCCATATCACCTTTTACACTTAATTGAATTAGTTTCTTCTGTCCTATGACGTACACGGTCCACCCATTCCGCTACTGATGTTCAGTGTCTGGCAACAAGGCCAACTAATGCTAATTGTTCTTCTCTGATGCATGAAAGACTGCCTTCGTGCTATGGTCTCTTTTAGTAAACATTCGATTATGATGCCACACATCTGCTTTTTTGTTGTTGTTGCTGCCAGAATGTGTCTGGTTACCAGAATGTGTCTGGCTACCAGAATGTGTCTGGCTACCAGAATTTGGGTGGCTACCAGAATGTGTCTGGCTACCAGAATTTGGGTGGCTACCAGAATGTGTCTGGCTACCAAAATTTGGGTGGCTACCAGAATGTGGGTGGCAACCAGTATGTGGGTGGCTACCAGAATGTGTCTGGCTACCAGAATGTGTTCTGGCTACCAGAATGTGGGTGGCTACCAGAATGTGTCTGGCTACCAGAATGTGGGTGGCTACCAGAATGTGGATTGCTACCAGAATGTTTTTGGCTACCAGAATGTGGGTGGCTACCAGAATGTGTCTGGCTACCAGAATGGGGGTGGCTACCAGAATGTGCCTGGCAGCCAGAATGCGTCTGTGGCTAAGAGAATGTGTGGTTACAATAATCTATGCTGCCATGTGTGGCTACCATAATGCGTGAGTGACCACTATTATGTGTGACTACCATAATGCGTGAGTGACCACTATTATGTGTCACTACCATAATGCGTGAGTGACCACTATTATGTGTGACTACCATAATGAGGAAGTGGCTAGCATAATGCATGAGTGATTACCATAATGCGTGAGTGATTACCATAATGCGTGAGTGGCTACAATAATGCGTGGCTACCACAATGCGTGACTGACTACCATGTGTGGCTACCATAATGTGTAGCTGCTAGAATGTTATCTGTGGCTACAAAAGTCGTTTGGCTACCATAATGTGTGGCTACCATGTGTGTAATTGTGTTTTGTGTTCTCAATATTAAAACAGCATATGCGACAGGCACAAACAGACTTACTTTCTGTTTCTGGTGTGGTTTGGCGATCCTAGTTTTGCTGATGATTTTGCCAGCACAGACTTTGTTGGTGTTAAGGTTCAGAATCTCATAGCATCGCGCAAATCCTCCCTGTGAAAAGGAGAGAGAAAAACGTCGATTAAACAAACAGAAAGGAAACCAGAGTAGAGTAAAATAGTTCCTTGTGTGGGTTCTTGGATACCTTGGGGAAGGGCGGGTGGAAGGGGGTGGGGGGGGGGGGGTAGATAATATATCCACTGCCTCTTAACAAGCATGTCGCGTCTAAGGCGAAAAGTTTCCTGAAATCGAACGTGTTGGGCCGAAGAAGAAAGAATTTAAGACAGACAGACAGACAGACAGACAGACAGACAGACAGACAGACGGACGGACGGACGGACGGACGGACGGACGGACGGACGGACGGACGGACGGACGGACGGACGGACAGACAGACAGACAGACAGACAGACAGACAGACAGACAGACAGACAGACAGACAGACAGACAGACAGACAGACAGACAGACAGACAGACAGACAGACAGACAGACAGACAGACAGACAGACAGACATCTCAACTTTGTGTGCAGACTGTTGGTTCTTTGCTTCTCATGCAGATGCACTTGGATCCTAATTAGTCGTCTTTTACGACACACATGCTGTGGGGCCCGTGAATCTTTCTTTTTTCCACCACCCCCCCCCCCCCCCCACCCTTGTTTTTTCGAACAAAACTCTGATTAGTTCCATATTCATGACGGACGCCATAGTTCAAAGCCGCGCATTATCATAACAACAGCTATTATGTTTTAGTTTTACAATTACATATTGCACATCTCAACTTATGTCATGCTTTGAAGAGGCGGTGTCTCATTGTCTTGTCCTCTGATGTAAACATAAGATCCCCCATCCTCATCAATCATAGTTAGTTCATGAAATAATGACTGCAGTCATTACTGTTATAATAACCGTTATTAAAACTCGCCCGACTGGCGATAATGACCATTAAACCCTACATTATAAATTACTAGTGTTGCGTTATATTAGGCTATGATGTATTTGAACAGTGATAATTACACTATTATAGGTGCAATTGTTTACACCGTCGTCTTGGTGCGTGACGCCGCCTTACACAAATAAAACAGTCCGGTAGCCAATCACAAGACGCCCGTTCGATTAAAATAAACTTTATGAAAGGTCAGGAACCGACAGGGTCACTAGTAGCGGTGTGAAGTGGTTTGTCGATTCTTTTTCCAAATCATTGAGGTTGACGGGGCTGAAAGAAGTACTGGTGTGAACAAGGTGATAATTAGACTGGTATCTAACAGTTATCAAAAGAATTTTATGTGGGCCACAAGGAGATTTGGGCCACCTTGAAGTTATATCTTAGAGTAGAGAGTTCCCCCGCAATGTTTTCTGGTACTGCTCGAGGGAAAGAGTTTACGAACGAACGAACGAACTTTTTTTTCAAAGGGTTACAAATTAGGCACGCAGGCCTGTCTTACATTCGGCCCTTCCAAACTCCCATCTTTCACACAGCAGTTGTATTTCATCAATAAAGCATGTTATGTTCATGCAATAATATGCATATTTTAAATATCAAGTCAGAAACAAAGGCATGGGTGGTAAAATATGTGCGCACGCTCTCGGGCGAACACACACCCACATACACACGCAAACCCATTCACTCACTCACACACACACACATAGGCACCCAATACACGCACACACACACATATACATACATACATACATACACAAACACATACACACACACACCCCACCCCCCCCCACACACACACACACAGACACACAGACACACGCACGCACGCACGCACACACACACACACACACACACACACACACATACATACATACATACATACATACATACATACATACATACATACATACATACATACATACATACATACATACATACATACATACATACATACATACATACATACATACATACATACATACATACATACATACATACATACATTCATACGTTCATACACACATACCTACACTGATACCCACAGGCACCCACACAGACATGAGCTCTAAAACACACACGCATACAACCCAGACACATTTAGACACACACAGCTATAAACACACACACACATATACATACAAACACGTAGCCGCACAAAAAGACCCATTCAAACACACACACCGACGTACACAGACATACACCCACACAGACACACGCATGCAGTCACACACACAAACACATACACACACGCAGGCAGGGAAACACACAGATACACACACAAGCACGCACACATACGCACACAGACATACAGGCAGACGCATAAACCGACACAAACAGAGACACACAAACATCCCTGTCTCGTCCTATACTACTTTCCTATGCATCGACGAAGGTATAGGAGGAAACAAAAAGTGGATTAAATCAATGTTTCTTCGTTATGAATTTGAACAAAGAAGATACAAACAAGAGATTGCACAATTTACTGCCTGACAGGTTTGACTATCTCGTCAGGTAGATTCTACATCAACAACTGATTAAAACGAAGCAATAAATGAATCCTTCCAGCTAAAACACAAAATCGAATACATTACCACCTGTTTCACCAGGGTAAAGGTAATGTGAAGAGCATGTCAGTTTGTCTGCATAATTCTAGACTAAGCAGGTTAATGGCGGCCGTTTCCATAAATCTCAATAATCTACGGTTGGCGAAAGAGTAAATAATTCCAGAGGCATCTTTCTTATTTACAATGTACCCAGAATTCATAATATGGGACGCAATGGCTGCATGCCTTTATTGGCAAACGCGCATGTTCCTTGAGATTATTAATAAGGGTTAATTAATTACTTAATTTATTTCTATATTTATATTTTCGTAATTGTCGTGGATGCCAACAAACGGGGGGGGGGGGGGGGGAGGATAATTTCTACGCATGGAGTTATGATGTCTGCCCAGCAATTCCCATGCCGGGGTTAGGCATA
>CAJHNH020001304.1:0-80000 GCA_905116865.2 Candidula unifasciata | reverse complement strand
GAAAAAAAAATTATAGCAGAAGACATACTACCAGAAAGGAGGGACAGGGGCTGACCACCATAAAGATGGACACAGAATATGAGTCCTTGAGTACGAAAGTACATGAGGCAGGAGAGCTGGCGAGAGACTGAGTTTTTTTCCCAGGCAGACCGTGATGAGAGCGACGTTCTGCAAAGGACCTGCTACATGATGATGATGATGATGATGATGATGATGAGTGGTGACTGTGATCCAGCTGGTACAAATGAACAGGAGCGACTGCAACAGAGCTAGTGTGTCATGGCTAGGATGATCATACTAGTCTGAACTGAAATCGCGACATCCCAAAACATTTTGAGCTGAAAACGGACACCGCCACTAACATTCTGAACGCCAAAACGGACATCCCAAGCGAGGTCGACTTGGGAACGATGATATCAGGAGGAGAGTTGGCACAGAACCAATATTGAACTTTACAGGTAAACAACATATCAAATGGTTTGGTCATGTCACAAGATTGGCACCAGACTGGGCACCACAGAGAGCAATGTAACAGTTTTAGTCATTTCAATTGCTGTGTAATTTGTGACTTTTTCGATTTGGATGTTTTTTCTAGATATTTTCCACCCAAATTTAGATGTTTTTAGGTATTGTTTGACTCAGTTTTGGATGTTTTTTGTCAAAGAAAAGTGGCAACACTGGTCTTTATCTTCGTGGCCGTACAGCAGTCTTTGCCAGCGGTAACACATGTTTGACATCGTAGCACAGCCACCTACCCACGGCCGACTCTATTTATTCTGGAGAAGGCGGTGACCAGTGTTGCCACTTTTCTTTGACGAAAAACATCCAAAACGGAGTCACAAAATATCTTTTTAAAAAATATCTACAGAGGCATGGAAAACATCTAGGTGGAAAATCCAAATGGAAAGAGTCACTAATTACATAGCAATTGATTGACTTACCCTATAGAATCATGTCCTTATCTTTACTGAAGTCTGCCTTACAAGATTCACAGGATAAACTTAGCTTGGATGATGAAGTTGAAGCTTCAGATCCAAAATGACTCTTGTATGCTTTAGCTGTTCAAATTTCTATAATACCCAGTCAGGGAGCTGATAAGTGGAACAGTCTTCCCCTACTCTTATCGGGCATAATTTTATTGTCAAGACAGCATTTAAGAGGTAAAATTTCATCCTGTTTCTTAGGTCAGATTTGATCAATTCACTTCAAATGAAAAACATATAGAAAAACATCTACCATCTAAAAGTAAAAAAACGCCATATAAATGCAAGGGAAAACATCTAAATCTGGATGTAAAACATCCAAAGGGGCAACACTGGCGCTGACCTACCCTATCCAACCAGTTGTTGCACACGGCGGTCAACGCTATCTGTAACACATGTTTATGATATCGTCACCCAGACTTCACAAGAAAACAGCTGTAGCACTCGATACTCCTGGGAATCCTGCTAGGATCGTCTCTGAGGCTGGAGAAATATCCATGAGATTCATCTCGCTCGGGTTGGCAACTCTGAACAGGGAAATGACATTTGTAGACACGTGCGGCCACAAGAAGTACACTTGCAACATTGATGTGGAAGAAGTAGTAGTTCTGCCGTTTGATGTCGCTGTGGTCCAATAAATACGGAACCGAAGCGAAATTACGGAAAAGCAACCTTGCGGACATGTAAAGTGTTCTAACGGTCTCTTCAAAACGATACTACATGGCTCGGTAGAGAGGAACAGGAGAAGAGGGGG
The DNA here is from genome assembly GCA_905116865.2 of Candidula unifasciata. Taxonomy (NCBI): domain Eukaryota; kingdom Metazoa; phylum Mollusca; class Gastropoda; order Stylommatophora; family Geomitridae; genus Candidula; species Candidula unifasciata. Next base: position 78,263 of record CAJHNH020001304.1, on the reverse strand, counting down.
GCCAAGAAAGGACTGAATACAAAACATGGCTGATTGGACAGGCTTTCATTATTGCAACAAGAAGTTCATTGCATCTGACCGAAGAGGTGGAGGGAGCCGACCAGACAGTCAACGGCTACTGGTGACCCGAGGACACGCAGTGTTATGGATTCTGATGATGATGATGAAAGTAAAGGTCCGTTTTCAGGTGACTGTTATATCTGGTGCTAATCTTTTATTTGCATAGACAATTCGACACAAGATGAGTGATACGGTCAAGCTACACCACGCGGTCAGCCTTTAGTGCCCACGACATTCATCGGTACATATTTTCGGCTGCGATCACCTGGCAATCAGGTCTATATTATTTGTTTTTAAATCCACCTCGGTACGGAGTCAAACACAGACGATCGGACAGGCAATCATCTAGGAGCAGCAAAACAGAAAACTGGTCCTTCAAAATGTAGCATTAAAGTAAATGGGACAAACCTCAAGCAAGTTTACATGTTTCACTTTTTGAGTAACCTGATAACATCAGATGGAAGATGAATTTTAAAAAAAAAGTTAAATGTAGAATGGCTCAAGCAAAGACAGCATTTTACGAAATTTATATAGCTTTTTTTTTTTTTTTTACAAAATGAAGAATATTTTATGCAATTTTTCTTTGTCAGTTTAAACGACAAAGAGAATTCTTGAAAGCTATATAAATAATTTTTTGATATACGGAAGTGAATCATGGACAGTTGGTAGATAAGTTAGAAACTATTTGGAAGCTGCGGAGATGTGGTTTTATAGAGGAATGATGAATATAGCATGGACAAATTTTAAAAATAAAAAAAATAAAAAAGAGCAATGAGGATGTCATGAAAGAAACTGACTCACAAAGAAAACTGATTGCCCACATCAGAAAAAGGCAATCTACATTCTACATGTGAAGAGAAGGAGAAAACTGGAGTACATCTGACAGTAGAAAAGTTTAAGGGGAGGAGAGGCAGAGGAAGATCGAGAGAACAGATGCTGGACAGTTTGACGTCATGGCATCGAGGATTATCTGTGTCAGAGTTGACTTGAAAGTACACAAGACAGAAGATTGAGGAGAGACATGACTACCAACGCCATACGACATGAACTTCAAGAATAGGAAGATGGCTACAGAGTCCGTTATCAAGATGACAAATCTACCATTCACAAGCCTGTGAGAAAAACGGACGGACTCCAGCAGCTGTGAAAATAAACTCATCTGACACGCACGGATGGAAGTGTGTTGGATCTCAACCCTTCAGTTGTACATAGCATAATCCCTGACGAGCATTTCCAGGGGGTAATTTGTACAAACTAGGTCAGTCCAGATGTAACGTCCAGGGGGGGAACTAATGTTTACCTTTTCAACATGTGGTACGCATCAAGGCAAACTAGGGATGCCAGGCACGCCATGGGGCAGGTTAAAGGGCAATTCTCATATACATTTTTCCAGATTTTATTTTTAGATAAGATGAAACTGGCGTTTCCGGACTATGGTGTGTCCTGGGCTGGGTTTTGTGAGTAAAGCCAAAAGCCGAAATGTAAAAATTTAAGTTAAAGAAATGGGGGGAAAAGGTCATGTGACTTCTGTTTGGCTGGAGTTTGACAACGCAGGAATACATTTCATATGAGCAGTGTTTCTCATTTGGTGACCATGGGGTTCGCGGAGAAAATCTGAAGCATCCGTGACATCATTTACCAGACTCAGCTTTAGAATGGAATGCTTTTTGCATTTCTAATATCGGGTGTTCCGATCTCTCTAAATAGATATGATGTTCGCACAGCAAGAACACAGATCCAGCAATGACCAACGGGGTCTCCAAAACACCAACACGGGCGAATCAAAACAGGTAGTCTAAGAACAAATTAATATTCATCTTCTTCTTCGCTCTCACCAACTGTAAACTTCAGCAGCAAATTGTGGTTGTTTATCCACTTCTGGGCATTAGTCTTGCCCCAGAATCAGAGTTTTGCATGCACATCAGTACTACAATTGTGTTATGTGTATGCATACTGTTGGTTCCTCGCTTCTCAAGTAGATGCACTTTAACTTCAAAGGAAACGCCACTAATTACTCGCGTGTTACAAAATGCTTGTTACGGAGCAGTGGGTCTATTCTCCCCCACCAATGGGGCCCCAGAACCAACGCGGGGATGCTAATATACAAACAAAGGACATGCACGGTAGGGTGGGTGAGAGTGATCATACTCTGGAAAAGATCAAATCTTTCCATTAAGAAAGCACTATTGAGAGGCAGTTTCTTGACACTCATTCTTTGCTGAACCAGGCTTCAACTGTAACCAGTCAGCAACAAAGCATGCTATTGAACTCGCTGCCCAAGGACCGAATCCGTATGCAGAGGCCTAGCAAGTAGCCAGTGAACGATTGTCAATTGTATTGTACTGTATTGATGATCTTTCTATGCTTCTTTTGGTTTTTCTTCTTCTTCTTATTTCTTTTTCTTGTTCTTGCTCTTCTTCTTCTTTTCTATTTTTCTTCTTTTTTTTTTCATGCTACTGAACTCGCCGCCAAAGGGCCGAATCCGTCTGCAGAGGCCTAGCAAGTAGCCAGTGGATGATGGTCAATTGTATTGTACTGTATTGATGATCTTTCTATGCTGGTTCTCGGACCTCTAGCGATACCCATTTTCAACCTGTTGGCTCCTGAGTAAACTTAGTTGAATAGCCCTAGCGTAGACACAGGCTCCTGACACTAAGGACTACCCTAGCATAGACACAGGCTCCTGACACTAAGGACTCTTCCCTATTGGTATCATTCACCCCTTTCAGCCGACCGGAAAAATAAGGGTGTCACATGCCAGGAACAATGTAACACCCCAGAAAACCCTTCTCCTAGTAACAATCTCTTAGTCGCGGGACGAGCATCTTACGTGTGTACTGTACTATTAACAGAGGAGTACAATTTCAATACTAGAGGCTTACAAATGGACGCTTAAGTATTAGTCGTATTACACGCGCCTTTTGGCATACACAATCAACTTGTATCTTGGACAAAGAAAGTTCAGTTCCGTAGAGGAAACTGAGACGGTAAAGGTGTAAACTGAAGTTCCTGTCCTGTTTTATATTTCCCCGTCTAGCGCATTAGAATAACTTTAAAGCGACCATCTGTATGTGACTAATAGCTGCTAATACAGCATTGACTTTAGTCGTACTGCTTTTGCGGAGCTAGGCCTGCAAGGCTTTTGTTGCAGTGTGCAAGGGTTATGTCCTATCAGAACGGCTCTAGTATGCTGGCTGCAACAGGCAGGCTGGCAACAGGAAATAAAGTGAGGAAACTCAACGCTTTATACGATTAATTTTGTTTAAGATCAGTGGCCTGGTTTACTACTTGGCTTGGCTTGCTTTGCGAAAAAAAAAATCGTTAGGATCAATCAGCATTCCCAAAGGGGGAGCTTTAGGTTGTAATTGTGACTAGGTTATGTGTTTATAGGGAGGACTATAAAAAGGCTTAGCAGTGCATGCCACCAAGAGCGTTGAAAATAACTCTTGCAGTGTTAGTGCCATCACAGGAGATAGATCCAAATACTGTCTCGACCGGCGACGAAGTCGTCTAACAGCGAGTCAGTGGGCGATCCGGTTGTCGATGTTAGAGTTTGAGAAGACTAAGTTGTTTAGGCAGGGGCGTTTACACATATAAAGCATGGAGGAGAGGGGGCGGTTCTCACGTGTACTGTTGTGTAGGGAAGAGGAAAGGGATATACTAATATATTTAAATTGTGGTGTTTCTAGGCAAAGGCACCTTCAGTAGTTTATCACTTTGAGCCACTGTGGTGTAGCGGCTAGACGTTTGCATGCCGATCGGAAGGTCGAAGGTTCGGTCCTGGCAGAGCCCTTCAGTAATGAATTTGCCATCCAGGTCGACACCAAGTACAGTCGGAAAGTAAAGGCGGTTTCTGTCTTCCCTTGTGTGTGTGTGTGTGTGTGTGTGTGTGTGTGTGTGTGTGATTTTTTTTTTTTTGGGGGGGGGGGGGGGGGGTAAGCTGTTTTCTTCAAGTCATATCTTCACAAATCCGTATTAGTCTTTTTCTTCTTCTTCCCGTTTACTCCATGTAAACTCCAGGGGAAAGCTCTGGTTGTTCGTCCACTTCTAGACTTTAGTTTTCTTCTAGAACTTGAGCTTTGCGTGCACATTCGTTTTACATGTCTGGCTTACTTGTATGCAGACTGCTATTTCCTTGCCTCTCAGGAAGATGTACTCCGACTTGGCAGGAAAATCTGTGTTCGTTATATCTTCTTCTTCTTCTGCTTCTTTCATCGCCTTTTGAAGTGATGGTTGGCGGGCTGTGTTGTGGTTTACATCTTGGCTGCGCCCTCGCCACCCAGCACAACCGACTTCAGCCAACCTTGATCAGTGCCTGTTACGACATGCTTATTACCTCCGTCAGAGTCAAGAGAACAGAGTTAAGAGTCAGTGAGACTATTCTGTTTATTCTTCCTCTCTAAATGGAGCTCCGAAACCCACGCATCGGGAATTAGTTCTATAGTGTCCGCTTGTTTTCATGTGGTTGTGAAGGCTTTCTAACCGCAACGCCCGCTATCACCCTTGAAGACATCACTGTAAACAGAAGCTGGGGACAACATGAGCTGACGGATCAGACCTGGACACAGTATTTACCTCCCGACTATGTCGCCCTCAAGGAGACTCGCAGCTACTGCGGGACTCAACGAATACACGTTCTTAGTTTGACCGGATCTTGTACAAAGTATGGTCTAAGGATGTTTAGCAAACACTTCATATCTAAGGTCATACCTCTCTGTCTGCTCCACGGAAACCCTACTAGCTTTCACGTATGCCCACCAAATATGAGGTCAACTGTCCGCGTTTCCATGGTTCTTTGGTTGAATGTGAATCCTCTGAAATCCCCGTGTGGGTTCCAGTGTTCAATTTTGGTGTGTGTGTGTGGGGGGGGGGGGGGGAGGGGGAGGGAGGGGAAACAAGAACATTGTCACTGCATTTTAATAAACATGTCGTAAAAGATGTGTAATTAAGTATTTCTAAAATCAACACTCCAGCAAAATAGAGCCGAGAGTGGTTTGGGGGAGGTGGGGGGGGGGGGGTTTAAAAAAGGGGGTGATGGTGTGATAGGTAAATCTAAACAAGCAGTCAGGACAGCGTGCCTTTGCGTACCGCCAGAAACTACAAATCCCTACCGGCATTAATTTAAGCCATGTAGGACATAACCTATGCTCGCCTCAGACTCAAAAGTTGTAGGTTCAAATCCGCATCGAGACGAAATTTTTTTTATTTATTTATTTAACCCCATCTCGGGTGCTCGGGATTTCGCAGCGAATTCGCTAGCATGTTTGTTTGGGGTGAATTATAAGTGAAGTACCGCAGCACCTGTTAAAATTAAATATTATCCACAAACATAAGTTTCAGCGGCGGAATGATGAATTTGCTTGCGATCAAGAGTTTGCCGCTCAAACGGCGCAATGTTACATTTACTGAAAGCTTCATCAGCCAGCGCAATGTCACATTTTGGGCAGTTTCATTAAACAGCGGTATGGTGAGAAATATGCCGGACCATGTGTTCAGGGCCTGTCCGTTAGACAGCGCCATGTTAAACCTGAGAAAGCTTGGGTCAACAGCGCGCTAGTGAGAGACATGTTCGATCATACTGTCAGAACTCGAATACCGCTGAGTGTGTTAAGTGTTGACTGGGGTCCACGCGGAACGCTCTGGGATAGTGGTCATATCGGGTGAGGAGTGGGATCAGCTGAGGATTGTGGTAAGCCAGGGATTGTAGTCAGCTGAGGATTCTTAAACTCTCTAGGGAGGACTCTTCAACTAGCGGTCATCATCCTCATGTGCCCTGCCAGCTGGCGTAGGCGCTCATGCGTCTTCACAGATCACAATCTCTGGTTGCCTGGAACATCTCTCTTGGTGATATCCCTCAATGCCATAATTTCAGCCCAACCAGCATCGTCTCTCATAGTCTGCCTCTACCCCCTTTTCCACTGATCTTTCCAGTTGTCACGATGTTCTCCAATGTCTCTCTTCTCATTGTGTGGCCAAAGAACAGTGTTTGTCTCTTTCTTATTGTTGTATACAGAGATCTATTTTCATTAGCCTCTTTCAAACAATCGTTGTTAGTTACTCTGGCCATCCAAGGTATTAGTAACATTCGCCTCAGAAACCACATCTCTGTTGCTTCAAAGTTCTTCTTGATTTGTTCACTGACATTCCAAGATTCGCTGCCATACAGCAGAACAGGTTCTATGTAACATTTTAGCACTCTCTTTCTGACATTAAACTGGCGGTATGCGGGCCGAATCCGGACCTCTGAGGCATAGCAAATAGCCCGTGGATCAATTCCAACTGTAAGATCGTTCTATGCTGAGGTAGACGCTCGGGCGCCTGGCCGGCGAGGATCCCCATTTTTTAACATTTAAGTTCTTGAGTAAATTTTGTGGGACAGTCCTGCTTATGAAGTAGAAAACTGACACCACGTGTCTCCTTTCTACTTGCTCTATCCGCAATCCCTGAGACAAACTGACAGTAGCTCTGTGGCTACCTCGCTTGTCTGACTATCCGGTTTTTAGGCATTCGAATCCCCAAGAAAGCGGTGATTCTAATTTGCATTATCCGTGGCGACTGTACGAGTCTTTAATCACTCTATCGAGACCCTTCCCCCACCTTACTCCAGTTCTACAACAACACATCAGAATGCTGCTAGCACCATTGGTACTGGATCGCTGCGCTGGCTGCTGAAGATGAGGAGAGGGCGCTTATGGAAATTACTCGCGTACTGTGATGTCGGTTCTTGAATCATCATAAACTCTACAGCACCCTTAACGTGTTTTATGCAGGAATTAAAGGCAGTAATTGTTTCTATAAAGACAGTAATAAGTATATCATCAGCGTCTGTGGCTTAGACGTTGCGAACGCGCTTCGTAATGCCTTGGTGCCGGGTTCGATCCCTGCTGCGGACAGTTGTCTTGCGCTGGTTTCGACAGTGGTACCGGGAGCTGACAGTTCAGTAAGAAATGGCAAACTACTGAACGTAAAATTTGCCTAGAAAAACCACAACAGTCAATAAATGCTGGGGTTGGTTCTGCAACATCCTGTAAAGGATACACAACTCATAAGTATATCACAGAGTTCAAACATGCGAAGAAGAACAATAATAAGAAGGCTGCGGGTGTTTCTTTGTATGTGTATGGGCTAGACACCTGAGCCCAGTCTCTTTGTTTGTTTCCTCATGCTGCGCTGCTGTCAGTGAATATCTAACCAGGGCTTAGAACGGCATCAACACAATGAGTATGACTGAGCTTCGACAGACGCAGTCGCCTTGTTCCGTAAACCATAATTAGTAAACAACAATACACTACCAGCTTACACACAAAACAAATGAAGAAATCTGATGGATTCCTTTAAGCCATAACAACAAATTCAAACAGAATAGAAAGAACATGCTGATGATTCCATAGCCATTACAACAGAGACAAAATTACTCTCCTCTCATTTTTGCTTAACAAGTTAACTCGAACCGGGGTAATGTCAAATGCATATTTAATGACCATTAGTGGTTTGAATGAAAGACTAAAATTGCTTCATATTTCTTTTCCCCCAAATAACTAAAATTGTGAAACTGTGTTTTGTACACTTTCTGAATGCAAGTGAATATCTTACACCAGTGTTTACCAAACTTTTCCTAGTCGCGGCGCCTTTTTTCAATCAATCCCCCCCCCCCCCAAAGGGCCCTAACCTACGTGAAAGTATAAATATTCTGATGTAAGGGAAATTAGAAAAAACAAAATACTTGTGTATCTTGGAGTATTTGGCGACGCCCCTGTGAAGAGGTCGCGGTTTCCCGGGGCGTCGCAGTGCAAATTTGGGGAATCCCTGTCATACACCAATAAGAATGTTTGGATCGACCGTATCGTGAATATGCTGTGAAGATTTTGTATAAGCTGTGTGCCCTTTGTAATAAGCGCAATGACTGTATCATCTCCTATGTCATCCATTACAAAAATTGCCAACTTTATCCTTCTCTGCAACAGGACAACTGTACGGACTCAACTTGGGAGCCGGAATCTGTGTGGGTGGGGTGGGGTGGGGGAGCCTCGGTTTCATAGAATCCCCTGCTCCTCTTAACCATGTATATCAATCATCATCATTTCATCAATTTCCTCTTCTGTCGTTAATCGGAGCGGGGAAGAACGGTCTGCGATCCGCTGCTTGATGAGCATCAATGTTTTGTTCTCATTTCGTGTCAACGTTATCAGTCCATATTCTCACAGTTTTCACTCAGATCGTTACGTGTGTAGCGTCTGTTTTGATAGTTGTTCTGCCTGCATTTTTATTAGATCCCAAACTATCTGATCTTCTTTCTCAAAGAATTCGTTGCATGGTGTTGTACCCACAGTAATTCTTTTTACGTATTTGCTAATACACTTTATTGTAAATATAACTTTATATATATTTGCCATTTTACACACACACACACACATACACACACACAAACACATACATCCATACATATTCACATATTACGCACTTACAGAAGGTTTAAACCTCTTAAGCCTCCCCGACCCCAATGTTTCTTTGTGTCCACGCCCTTAATCCTTCACGCTCTAAGTCCGTTACAAAGCTAACATTTCTATTCCGTCCAAAAAAACAAAGGGAGTTACTCCATCGGCACAAACAGATCAGACTGAGTGGAGTCTGGCCACAGTCCCAGCTGACGGGGACACATTTTGTCTTTGGGATAAACAAATATCTTCGTTCCAATTAGATCTGGCTTTTCCAGTCTCTGCAAACAGGGACGAATCTCCCGGCTCGAGAATATAGCTGACAATAACGCCATAATGTGTACTAATTAACTGGCAATGATAATACTAACTGTACACAGTTGACAACCAGGCATAGAGTTGAAATGTAAGAAAAAGTAATTACGGTCCTCTCTAAGACAAAGTGGAGAAGAAGAAGAAGAAGAAGAAGAAGAAGAAGAAGAAGAAGAAGAAGAAGAAGAAGAAGAAGAAGAAGAAAAAGAAGAAGAAGAAGAAGAAGAAGAAGAAGAAGAAGAAGAAGAAGAAGAAGAAGAAGAAGAAGAAGAAGAAGAAAAAGAAAAAAGAAGAAAAAAGAAGAAGAAGAAGAAGAAAAAAGAAAAAGAAGAAGAAGAAGAAGAAAAAGAAGAAGAAGAAGAAAAAGAAGAAGAAGAAGAAGAAGAAGAAGAAGAAGAAGAAGAAGAAGAAGAAGAAGAAGAAGAAGAAGAAGAAGAAGAAGAAGAAGAAGAAGAAGAAGAAGAAAAAGAAGAAGAAGAAGAAGAAAGAAGAAGAACACAGAAAGGAATAACTCCACAAACTGCACAATCACCCCTGCTGATACTACTCTCCACTCTCTTTTATCCCCCTCACCTCCATCCCAACGACCACACATTGCTTGGTAGCAACCTTCAGTGAAACTACACCATGCTCAACCCTGCGCTTGAAAGCAACCACCAAAGACTAAACTGACGCTCTTTGTGTCGATTCGTGTGAACGCTTACACGAAAACCGACAAGCTATTTTTCATCAGCTGCATCCACTCCCCATGGCATCCTGTACTGTTCTGTGAAACTCGACAGCTATCCAGTGTTGCCACTTTTCTTTGACAAAAAAGATCCAAAACGGGGTTTAAAAATATCTAAAAAGATCTAAATTTGCGTGGAAAATATTAAAAAAAATATCCAAATGAAAAGAGTCACAAATTACAAAACTATTGAAATGACTTACCCTATAGACACATGTCCTCATCTTCACTGATGTCTGCTTCACAAGATCCACAGGATAAACTTAGCTTGGATGAAGAAGTTGAAGCTTCAGATCCCAAATTACTCTGGTATGCTTTAGCTGTTCCAATTTCTTTTAATACACAATCAGGGAGCTGATAAGTGGAACAGCATTTTCCTACTCTCATCAGGCCAAACTTTATTGTCAGGATAGCATCTAAGAGGTCTAATTTCATCCTGTTTCTTAGGTTAGATTTGATGTAATTCATAGCACTGAAAACTCTTTCTACGTCAGCATTTGAGTTGGGTAGTATCATGGCAGACATGGCACATTCAAAGAGTTTACAGAATGGACTGTTTGAATTGTTTAAATTGTCTCACTTCACTCCAAAACGCTTCAGTTTCTGTTTTGTTTGTCCATTCAACTAAGTTTATTTTGGTTAACTGATATTCTGCTTCCGCGACACTATTGTCAGTAGCCCCTAAAAATTTCATAACTTTACAATATTTAGGTATGTCCTTTACTGGCTGAAGTATGTTGCTCACAGAAAAGAGTGAAATATGTTTCAATACATCTAGATTTTCAGGAAGTCTCTGCTTTAGTTGCTTGAATAATGAGATAAGGAAATCTTGACAGCGTTTTCTTAAGTTGTTCTCTTCATTCTCTGTTAACAGTCCTTTTGTTTTTAAATCATCAATTTTTGATTCAATTTGATATCCAAGGTATGGCTTAAGAGCCAAATAGCTCTCTATAGTGCAAGTGAGCAAATCAACTTTAGAAGTTGGCAACACCAGTCTTTTACCAACTGAGTAAAATAGCAAAGTGAGATCGTCAAGTAATTTAACTTTATCAACATGTTTGGATTCGAACAGTTTATTAACTTTATGCACTTCCATTAGAATAGGTTGTAAAAAGAAAAGGAATGCCAAATTTTTTTCATCACTGTACATTCCATATAGTATCTCAGTTGTGTAGCACTTTTCACTTTGTCTTGTTATTTCAAAATGTGTCTTTAACTCCAACCATTGGTTCACAATTCTTTCAACAGCTGGTTGTATTGATAACCACCTGGTTTTGCAATCTGACAGAATTTTCAGTGGCGTGGAACCATTATTTAAGGCTGAATACAATGCATTGTATTGCTGTTGTCTGACAAATTATTTTGAAAACCAGTTATGTGTTTCAGCAATAAGGTATTCCAAATTCCTTGGTAAACATTCGGATGAAGCATGTGATAATGCTAGCTGCAATGAATGACACATACATTTTATAAGTATTAACGATGGGATAGCTTCCTTCAACTTGGTATAAACGCCATTGTTTATGCCAACCATCACTGAGGCATTATCGGTACCAATTGCAACCAAATTTGTCAAGTCTAACTGTTTGCTGATTAAAAGGTTCTTCAGTTCTTGAACTATACTTTCTACATCACACTTTTCCAATTGAACTAGTCCAAGATATGTAGAAACTACTTTGTCTGTATTGTTGCTGTAATATATAATACACACACCAAGCACTTTCAGTACCGAAATATCATTTGATTCGTCTAATAATAAACTATATTTATTTGTAGAAATATCACTGATCAAATCTTTTTCGAAGTGAGAAAATAAAGTATTTCTTATAATATGTGTACACTAGCTGCGATGCATTTTCACATCATCCATAACTTTACTGTCAGAAATTGTGTTTTTAAACAAATCAATCAAATGGTCAGTTTGAAATTGCACAATGGCAACTTAAAAACATTGCGACCGACCCTTCAACTTTTGATGATTCATTTATCAGTGTAGTTCTGAAAACAGATGTCAGCGGTGTAATATCTTTGAATGGAACTGCAGTTTTATACTTGTTAGTCTCTGCATGCTTCTTTAAGTCTTGTATTTTCGCTTTAATTTCACACTTGCAGTACTTACAACGAGCTTTGGTTATATCCCCAGGAACTGCCATCACCCAGTCTTTAATTTTGTCATCATGCAAATACTCTTTCCGAAATTTTTACTCATACTTTACTTTTGGCATGTTGAAAGGTTTTTTCAAAGTGAAAGCCACACAAGAAGGTGAGCAATTATTTTTTAAATATCACATGAAAAAGAAACACAGAGTCAGCATCACAGCTATACTTCACAACACAGTGAGGATACGGTTGAAACAAAGTTAGTATGATTTACGCGCGATTCGATTAATCAGCACCGGGGTTGTCAGATATTTGAGTGTTGACCTTAGTGAGAGTTCAAAGTTTAAGTAATGGCAGTTGCCACAATGTACGTGCCAGACCAAAACAAAAATATTTTAGTAAATATTTTACTTAATAATTATTAAAATGACACTAAAAGAAAAAAATCTATAAAATATCTAACTCCATATGAAAAGAATCTAGAAAAATATTTAGTATCTAAACGTCAAAAACAGGATCTAAACGCAATGAAAAAGATCTAAATTTGGATACAAAAGATCCAAAGTGGCAACACTGCAGCTATCCCAGAAGATGAAATTCCGGAACCGAGCTGGAAAACAGGTCACGCAGAAAGCAGGGTCACGAACACTGCAGGGTATCCGTATAAAAAATCCGGGACGCCGGAAATGACGCATGGTTGGGTGGAAATTGCGGGAGGGTATGTTTGCAAACAAAGACCATGTGTGTTGCCAGCGTGTGAACGTCCCCGGTCGCCACGGGAGGAGATCTTCCCGGCAGCTCGGAATTCTACATATAGACGTGATGAAACCAAGCCAGGGGCTGCAGTGATGGAACTGAGGTTTCTGCTGTATTCGCACATGATACCTTGGAAGAGACAAACGGCAACAGTGTGTCAAAACGCACACAAGAATGGCGCATACTTCATAATGTTTTTCTGCAAGAATTGTAGAGTCCATTGTACTTGGTTAAATCCTTTCACTGAGGTAGGACTAGGATGGTCAAATTTTGAAAATATTTTGCTAGTGATGCGAACGCTTCGTAATGCCGGGATTCCAGGTTCGATCCCAGCTGCGGGCCATGCGCCTTGCGTTGGTTTCGACGGTGGTATCAGGGGGCCCACCGTCCAGGGGCAATGGCAAACTACTGGACGTAAATATGCCTAGTGAAACCACACAACAGCCAGGGGCTGCTGGGGTTGGTTCTGCAACGTCATGTAAAGGACTGTAGTGCTAAAAAACTTGCTTCTTATTTCATTTCTTCTTCTTCCTCCTCCTGCTCAACCTCTTCTTCTTCTTCTTCTTCTTCTTCTTCTTCTTCTTCTTATTCTCTTTCTTTCTTTTTCCTTCTTCTCCTCCTCCTCAAACTCCACTCGTCTTTTCCATCTTTCCCTTCTTCTTTCTTTACTTCTTCTTTTTCCTCCACTTCTTCTTCTCTTCTTCTTGCTCTACTTTTTTTATTTTTCTTCCTCACTCTCCTCCTCTTCCCCCCTTTTTTTTCTTCCTTCTCCTCTCCTTCTTATTTCTCTTCTTCCTCCTCTTCTTTCACGTTGATTTTTCACATCCAGTCTATGTGAAGAAAGCAGCAGTCAACTAAGGGACGTCGCGAAGTAGTCAAAGTGTTTGCTGCACGGTTTGAAAGTCGTGGATTTGATCTAAAAGCATCGTTGCTGGAACTACGGATTTTGTGAGAGGATTCGAAAGCTGTTTCGTGGAGAATGACTGGCTATATAACATAAAATTGATGCAAGGAAGTCGACACTCGTCTCCTCCTCCTCTTCCTTCTTCCTCTTCTTCATATAGTGGATTATAGACGCCCCCAAACAACTAGTTTATTATTGTTATGTTGGTAGTTGTTTGTATTTTAAGGTATTAATTAATCAACATCAAGCTCAAACCTACGCTTAAGACCTTTTACGACATGCTTCGAAGGTATGCTATGGTCAGAGTTGAAACATGAAATAGGGAAGAACATTCGTAACAAGCAGAGACAATCTACAGATCAGTTTCCATAATAAAAAAGAGAAACGCCAGAGGCGTCTCCAGCAAACCGCGTGTGCACATCAGTGGGAAATGCTTATAATCGCCTCATTTCCCAGACTGTAGACAAATGCACGCTCTAACAGTCTCTGTAAGTTAGTAAAGACCCCTTTTTACGCCTTTTTAGGCGCATCGGGCATATGGGAAGGGCATCCATATTTTTACAGACCAATTCGCACTAGTTAGGTAATATGATCTGCATTACGCCGGCTGTCTTTACTTCCCCAGGAGTACCCATTTTATACTGGGTCGAACTGCGACGCCCCATACCATGATAAAAATCCACGAAGCCAGCAGTGGGTTTCGATCGCTGTACGTTGGAATTAGGAGTCATACTCACAGCTCCTAAGCCACGGATGCCGCTTTAACAGTCTGGACTTCTCAAAACGGGTTTGCACATGTTTGAGTCTGACCTCGACCTCGTCGCCCTTGAAAGCGTCGTCTTACAGGCCAAATGAGTGATCGGTACGTATACATCTATATTTCCAGTTGGGTGATTTCCAGTAGAGCGTGCAGTTTACAAAGCCTTTATTAAAAAGCGAAGCGATAGTGCCGAATCAGCTTACTATAGCGGCTAGTAGTACTGAACACAACAAATCATGTGTCTCCAAATCTCAACGTAGGGAATGGAACAGATGCGCAAATATAACCAAACGTTTCGACCAAAGTCGATGTCAACAGAGTACTAGACAGAACACAAACTGTGACTGGAAAGCTCAACGGACAAGATAACAGAGCTTTTAAACAACCAAGGTCAACATGAAACCAAAAAACGTTTTGGTTTCTTTGAAGTCTAGCTGTAAAACACAACACAATCTACAAACAGCCCCTTTATGGACGTACACAGAAGAAGAAGAAGAAGAAGAAGAAGAAGAAGAAGAAGAAGAAGAAGAAGAAGAAGAAGAAGAAGAAGAAGAAGAAGAAGAAGAAGAAGCAGTAGCAGCAGCAGCAGCAGCAGCAGCAGCAGCAGCAGCAGAAGAAGAAGAAGAAGAAAGAAAAGAAGAAAAAGAAGAAGAAAAAGAAAAAGAAGAACCCATCTGTGTTTCTAACAGTTGCCGATCTGTTGGTCTACCACTATATAACCGTTGAGCCAACAGCACCAAAAGGGCTCTTTACTTTTTTTTTTTTTACATGGGTCAGAAGGTTATGCACATTTATGATTACCAGCGCCACATGGTATGGACTACAAGAAGAAGACACCCACCATGTGTCTCATCTGTTTGTTACTCCATCAGCCTATTTATCTGCGCCCGTTTTGTCTTCGATCACTGATACAGTCAGTGATAAAAGGATATATGCCATCTGCGATATTCCTTAACTTTTATATTAACAAAACGTAACCATGAATGACAACAGGTGTTTTATCTCGATGCCGCTTTGGAAAACGAAAAAACAAAACATCGAAGAAAGAGGTGGGAGAACGGAGGCGAATGGAAATGTAAGGCAGACGGGAATGTTCAGATACAATGCCACATCGATATGGAAGGGAAATCACCGGGTCTCCCCGGCTGTTCGATTTATGGCGATTCGTCAACTTGGAAATACCCAATTCAATGAATGAGACTCCAGACAGGTAAGGTAAAATTCATAATGAATGATTAGTAAGATAAGAAAGGGGCGGTAAAATGTATACATACCCCACCTTGTGCATAAAACAGCAGACACAAACAGACCGACCGAACGACGGAAAGACAGATATAAGTAATGATAAAATATAGATAGATGAACAAACAAACATACGGAATTAACTTCCCAGGGCTGTCATTGTACCCAATTCAGGCTGGGTCGATCTGGGAGCCAAGGTCTTCAGGAACCGAACCCACGACCTTCCGTACAACGGCGGCTTCCCGCTTCAAAAAATGGATGGATTCATAAATGAGCGAGTGAATGGATGAATGAAGACACAGGGCTATAGGCAGCCAGCTAAACTGGACAGAAAAACACCCCCCCCCCCCCCCTCACTGTAACATTAAATCACCTTTTAGACAGAAGCGTAATTGGGTTTTCCCCTGGACGCTATGACAGATACAAAACACACTGATGGCGAACAATCGTCCAATAACTAACCACACCCAGTGATCTACCACAGTCAGACTGACTGTTCCCAGTCTTAACATGCAGAACGACAGCTGGTAATTATAGGTGGCTAAACAATCTGAGGTTACACCCAGAACAAACGCCGATAACCAGATGTTTCCGGAATCGATCAGTTTGAATTGTGCGGGACCACTTCCTTATCTTCTGCATCTTGTTCGGATTTGTTAGTGGGGAAATGTTTGTGTGGATGTTTGTGTGGACCAGTTGTGTGGATTTGTTGCGCAGGTCTGTAGTGTGGGTCTACTGTATGGATCTGTTGTTTGGACCCCGTGTGTGTGTGTGTGTGGGGGGGGGGGGCGGGTCATATGTGTAGATTCATTGCGTGAATCTGCGTACTATATCGAACTATACTTCTTATACGGGGAGCCTAGATGGCCAAGTGGTAAAGCCGTTAAGGTTCGACCTCTCTCCACAGAACAGCTAACTGCCCGTAGAAAGCGTCACACAAAGCACAACGTTCGCAGCTCCGGCGATGATCCACATGAATCTTGGTAAAAATTGCACTCGTAAACAAAATGACGTGCCCAGGGCACGAGGGAGACGTCTTGACCACTTCTGTATGTATGAGTCTGTCTGCCTCCGTCAAATCAAACAAACGCCGATCCCACATGTTTCAGGATCGAAAGTGTGCAGAGCGTACGCGCCCTATCTTCTGCCTTCTACGTGTTGGATTGATCGGTATACTATTTAGGGTTATACCGTTGTCTGAATCTGTGCACTGTATTGAGCTATACCTCATATAATGTTGTGTGGGCCTGTTGTTTCGACCTCTTGTGTGGGTCTGTTGTTTCGACCTCTTGTGTGGGTCTGTTGTTTCTACCTCTTGTGTGGGTCTGTTGTTTCGACCTCTTGTGTGGGTCTGTTGTTTCGACCTCTTGTGTGGGCCTGTTGTTTCGACCTCTTGTGTGGGTCTGTTGTTTCGACCTCTTGTGTGGGTCTGTTGTTTCGACCTCTTGTGTGGGTCTGTTGTTTCGACCTCTTGTGTATGTTGTTGGTTTAGTTTAGACATGTTTACCGAGGGGTCGGCGAAGAAGCTGTTTAATGCTCTGTGAGAGGTAATTTTTTTTGTAAATGCTCGTTACATGGCCAGCAATTAGGGCCCATTAGCTGCCTGTCTGCCATATTTTTCAGGATCGATTAGCTTGAAGCGTGCAGGCATACGCGCCCTATCGTCTGCCTTCTACCTGTTGAATGGATCAGTATATTTTGTTAGGTTATATCCAAATTACTTGGGTCTCTTTGGCAGCGTGGTAAGGCCAGCATGATCAATGTGCACGTGTAAGCGGTAGCACGATGTACTTCAGTTTTCTCCTTATCATCACATGACCAACACATTTTAATTGCCTCTTTCTGAGGTCGGCAATCAGTTCTCTTCGTGAGTCAGTTTCTTTCAAGGCATCTTCATTACTCTTTTTAACTGTACAGCTTGATGTATTTCTCTAGGTATACTTTTGCCCTTATACCCCTCTCTATATTTTATCTCTCGGCCCCGACACAAGGGGTCAGGCAACAACAATGCACATAACGCAGTGCTGACACATTCTGCCTCACATTCAAGGTCACTTGTGTGTTATGTGTACTTTGGGTTCTCGTCTGTTTTCTGCTAGGAGAGCTTTCTACCATAGGCACCGGAACTTGGTGGCCCAGTCCCTTTAAGGCATCCCCCGCCCCCTCCAACAAACACACACAAATTGTTAGGGGACGTTAGGGGGTTAAGCAACACCTTTAGGTTAGTTTCATATCCCTTACAGCAGTGGTCTTCAACTAGTGGGTCGCGGACAAGTCTAAGTGCATCAAATTCTGCCTAAACATGTAACGGAGTACGGTAGATAGTTTTTCCTTTTCCAGAATTGCACTCTGTAGAATTCATACTTCAAATATGCTAATCAAAAGATAGCCCAAAGGCTAAAAATTCTAATTTTGCGATATTAAATTTAACAAATTAATTGCTGCCTACATTTTACTTTGTTTTTGTTTAGCTGGCTGTCAGGTGGGCGGCGAAAAAAATGTCCCCTATTTTAGTGGACTGCAAAAACAATTTCCCCTGTTTTTTTTTTTTTTTTTGTTTTTTTTTTGCCGGGCCAAAAAAAACAATTTCCCCTGTTTTGGTGGACCGCAAAAACAATTTCCCCAGTTTTCTTGGTGGACCGCGAAAACAATTTCCCTGTTTTTGGGTGGGTTGCGAAACAATTTTCCTTGTTTCTGGTCGGCACAAACTACTGAATGTAAAATTTTCCTTAAAAAAAAACACAACAGCCAATAAATGCTGGGGTTGGTTCTGTAACGTCCTGTAAAGGATACGCAACTAACTCTGGTGGGCCGCGTAACAATTTCCCCTGTTTTTGGTGGACCGCGAAACAATTTCCCCTGTTTTTGGTAGACCGCGAAACAATTTCCCCTGTTTTGGTGGACCGTGAAACAATTTCCCCTGTTTTTGGTGCAGCGTGGGTGTAAAAAAGGATGGGAAACACTGTTTTACAGAACGCAGCAGGATCCAGAAAATTCTTGGCTGCTGCAGTTTTTCTAGGCAAATGTTTGCCATTTTGTAGCTTGCCATTGGTTCTGAACCGTCAGCTCTCGACAACACAGTCGAAACCACCGCAAGGCGGTCTGCTGCCAAATCACCCGCAGCTGGGATAGAACCCGGCACCCCCGGCATTCCTAAGGTGTATACATGTTTTCTTTTTAAGTATCTGTTTGTACGTGTCGTATGTTTCTAAATAGAAGTTATAACTTTTACTTGCCACTCAGCACATACGTTTCCATTCATGGAACATTTTTTTATTGATATAATATGCTTTACACGACTACCATTGTCATGGAGAAACGGTTCGATGCGTCTCCTACACTGTAAATACACAGCTGGAGTTGTGATTTTAGTGGCGGTTGCGACATGTTTTCCCCCTATGTATGGGCATTTATTGGACACCTTGATTTGCATACGTACATACATACATATAATGTTAGTCAGTTGTGATATATATAAATGTATGTTTGTAAGTGTGTGTAAAACAAGCAAGGCTTATGCCATTTGCGCCTCCAGAAAATCTTCAAATGGAGCTTAACTCTTTTCTTTGAGTCAGCGTCTTTAGTTCACACACTGTTGTCTCAGGGCCTTATTAAAAAATATGGCGTGGGGCCGTTAGTGTTGGCAAGTATGACATTTACCTTTTAAATGTTTACTTTGTGTGTGTGCAAAAAAATACGAGATTTTGCCAGGACTGACAAGTGTTTCACTATTTTTCAAATGAGCAACGGAGGGTCTAATCGCGGAACAACAGCGATAACAGCTACTAAAACAACACAAAAAACTCCTACAGCAATATCACCACGACTAGCTCAGGACACCACCAACGAATGACACAATAAGGGCACGGGGTCGAATCAGATCCAAACCTGCACAATGAGAGCGACACGACCTGGCCGGCCAGACATACACAGAAAACATAAAATGCTAGCACCTAACACTACGCAATGATATAGCAGCAACACAATATGTCGCCACAATTATAACCGATACTGACAAGGACGAGGCTAGCTTCCTAGTCAGAGGTTGAACGTGACTAACTGAAATCGAAGGAACGAACAGATGGGACAGCGAAGAACATATTGTGTGATTTCTAGTCGCACAAGCAACAGAGCAGTTACAGGGGAGACTCGTTTGCAGATATGGTGGAACATCAACTAACTCATCCATTGGTGGTAGTGGTCGTCGTATCATCGTCGTCGTCGTCGTCGTCATCATCATCGTCGTCGTCATCATCATCGCTACTAACACTACCACAACCAACATCACCACTGTCTTTCGAGTTTACGTGTATGTAACGATTCTTCATCAGCAAAGTCTTAGACTATGCCCAATTTATCGCCATTTTCGTCCTCTTATAACAGCGATCGTCTGAACAAATTTCCAATTCACTCGCCTTTCTTCCCATTCAATGTTCATCAATGTCCTCATGCATCTGTATCCCCTGATATATTCACTCATAAACACTAGGTTGTGTTGTATATATAGTATGGACAAACTATGCTTTATATTAATCAATAAATTATACAGGAAATAACAAGAAGGGAGTGTTACGCTTCATACGGGAGCGCTCATGTACATACTCACGCACGCAAGCACACACATAAAATCATACACACACCCACAATAGAATATAATACAGTGAACGTTGCGGCAACGAAGACTTCAGTAGCTAACGAAAACAGTGATGCAGCTGGTTGGTTAATGGTAGTTTTACTCCTTTCGTTTACCCGCCCACACGCCCGCTCCCTTCCATGCACTCACCAAAATGTTGTGTTTGTGTGTGTAGGTCTCCCCATTACTGCAAAGATGATACATATATCACATCCACATCTTCACTCAAAGCCCGAAGATATCAAAATATGACCAAAGTGTACGTCAGCGCAGCACACCTATTCACTTAAACAGTCAGCAGAACTGTGTTTTACGCCGATATCACGTGAAAACTAACATCCATCTTTTTGCAAATGAAATTTCATAAACGCAGTGCACACCTTTATTCCACTATTCGAACGCACCCAACCATTTTCTTATCATCAGCGCCGCCACATGGGGATTTTAGCGTCTTAGTGCGTGCAGGCAATGTATATTTTCTACTGTCACAGCAAAACTTGCCATAGTTTACGTAAAGGTTAAAAAAAAAATTCAAAGCTGTACCACGCTGTATCAACCGTCATTATTTAGAAATATGTCGCTATTTCCTGTTCTTTCCACTTGACCTGTTCGGGGACGTTGGTTACTCTATTATATATTTTATTTACAGTTTATTCTCGGTTAAATTGAAAGGTTTATGTTTTGGGAATATGGCTGACTAAGATTTAAAAAAACGTAGAACAGATAACACCTGCAGCCGGTTTTTAAATCACAAAGGAAAGCTTTGAAATTAGATATATTAAAAATATTAGAGATATGCTGTGGGATTAATGAACAATAAAAAGAAAGGAAAATTTAGGAAAGAAAGCGGAAATACATCAGAAATAGCACTTAATAACGTATATAAAATATTTATATTGTAATATAATTAACTTTGTGGTCTTATTTGAAAATCCGCTCAAGCATTGGAAAGTGACTAATTGGGAGCTTCCTTCGAAATCGGACTGCATCTGCCTGAGAGGCATGGAACCAAAAGTCTGCACACAAATGAGATCTGTCAAACGGATGCACACGCAACACTCAGGTTCTGAAACAGGACTGCAGTCCAGAAGTGGAAGAACTGCCAGAACTTTCCGCCGGAGTTTACAGCCGGTGAACGTGAAGAAGAAGTAGCAGCAGCAGCACAGAAGCAGAAACAATAATAGCAGCAGCAGCAGCAACATTTATAATAGTGGTAGTAGCAGCAGCAGCAGCAGAAACAGTAATAGTAGTAGAAGCAGCAGCAATAACAACAGTAGCATCAGCAGCAGTAGTTTCATCAGTACCACCAGCAGAAGCACCAGAAGGAAACATTTGAATGTAATTATATACAACTGCTGACAACTGTTATGTTTATATGTGTTACTGACAGCTGTTCATTCGCGTCCCGTTTTGTATGTTGTCAAAGTGTCCTCAAAAACAAAACTGAACGACGTGTTCTTTGTCATTTACTGCAGGCTGGCTGCGGTAAACGCGCACCCACAACCCATTCATGCAACCATTTGTAGTTAACACTGTTGACCGCATACAAAACGAGCTACAGTTTGCTCTGATGTACTACTACCAGTGTTGCCACTTTTCTTTGACAAAAAATATCCAAAACGGTGTCAAAAAATATCTAAAAAGATCTAAATATGCGTGGAAAAGATCTAGACAAAACATCCAAATTGAAAAAGTCAAAAATTACATAGCTTTTGTTATGACTTACCCTACATAATTATGTCATCACCTTCACTGATGTCTGCCTCACAAGATCCACAGGATAAACTTAGCTTGGATAATGAAGTTGAAGCTTCAGATCCAAAATGACCCTGGTATGCTTTAGCTGTTCAAATTTCTTTATAAGTGGAACAGTAGGCTTATTTCTCTAGCCTCATCAGGCCGAATTTTAATGGCACGATAGCATTTCAGAGGTCAAATTTCATCCTGTTTTTCAGGTTATAATTGATATAATTCCTAGCACTGAAAACTCTTTCTACGTCAGCATTTGAGTGGGGTAGTATCATGGTAGACATGGCACTTTAAAGAGCTTACATAATGGACTTATTGAGGCATCTTTAAATTGTCTCACTTCACTCCAAAACGCTTTAGTTTCTGTTTTGTTTGTCCATTCAGTCAACTTTATTTTGGTTAACTGATACTCTGCTTCCGCGACACTATTATCAGTAGCCCCTAAAAATTTTATAATTTTACAATATTTAGGTATGTCCTTTATTGGCTGAAGTATGTTGCTCACAGAAAAAAAGTGAAATATTTTTCAAAACATCTAGATTTTCAGGAAGTCTCTGCTTCAATAATGAGATAAGGAAATCTTGACAGTGTTCTCTTAAGTTGTTCTCTTCATTCTCTGTTAACAGTCCTTTTGTTTTTAAATCATCAATTTTTGATTCGATTTAATATCCAAGGTGTGGCTTAGGAGCCAAATAGCTCTCTATAGTGCAAGTGAGCAAATCAGCTTTAGCAGTTGGCAACACCAGTCTTTTACCGAGTGAAATAGCAAGGTGAGATCATCAAGGAATTTAACTTTATCAACAAGTTTAGATTCGGATAGTTTATTAACTTTTTGCACTTCCATTAGAATAGGTTATAAAAAGAGAATGAATGACACATTTTTTTTTAATCACTGTACATTCCATATAGTATTTCAGCTGTCCAGCACTTTTTACTTTGTCTTGTTATTTCAAAGTGTGTCTTCAACTTCAGCCATTGCTTCATAATTCTTTCAACAGCTGGTTAAATTGATAACCATCTAGTTTTGCAATCTGACAGAATGTTTGGTGGTGTGGAACCATCATTCAAGGCTGTATATAATGTATTGAATTGCTGTTGTCTGACAAATGATTTGGAAAACCAGTAGAGTGTTTCAGCAATAAGGTTTTCCAAATTCCTTGGTAAATATTTAGATGAAGCATGTGATAATGCTAACTGCAATGAATGACGCATACATTTTATAAGTATTGATGGGTTAGCTTCCTTCAACTTGGCATAAACGCCATTGTTTATACCAACCATCACTGAGACATTATCAGTACCAATTACAGCCAAATTCTTCAAGCCTAACTGTTTGCTGATTAAAAGGTCCATAAAGGTTCATAAACTATACTTTCTACCCCACACTTTTCAAATTGAAACGTAAAGTCAGCACATCGAGGATACGGTTGAAACAAAGTTAGTATGATTTACGCGCGTTTTTATTAATCAGTACCTGGGCTGCCAGATATTTGTGCGTTGACCCCAGTGAGAGTTCAAAGTTCAAGTAATGACAGTTGTCATAATGTACGCGCCAGACCAAAACAAAAATATTGTAGTAAATATTTTACACAGTAATTATTAAATTGACAATGAAAGAAAAATATATATATAAAATATCTAACTCCATATGAAAAGGATCTAGAAAAATATTTAGGATCTAAACGTCAAAAACAGTATCTAAATGCAATGAAAAAGATCTAAATTTGGATATAAAAGATCCAAAGTGGCAACACTGACTACTACCCATAATTTTTCATTAGGCAAACCATTTGACAGCCACGCCATCAAAATCTGGCTCCCCGGTTTGCCAAAAGTTCTCACCATTCAGTTTCCTGTGCTGGAGTTGGCGGAATGGGTGTACCGGGAAAGAGCCAAGCGCACAAAGAAAAAGTCACCGTTTGGGATGATGTGGGTTCTCCCCCCAGAGCTCCCCACCGCCTAACGCATGCGAACAATTTGTTATTTGTAATACATGACTGTTACGTCTCCACAACCCCGCCCCAGAACCGCTGTCTATGTTGAATCTTTGCAAATCTTCTTACTGGTTCGAGCGTGACATCTGACAAGATTAATTACCAAAAGTATCATATCACCTAGCAGTACCATTTGCAAGCTCCTCTTTATAACGTAGGCTGTTTATACTCTTTGACTGATGTTAATGGTAGGCTGTTTATACTCTTTGACTGATGTTAATGGTAGGCTGTTTATATTCTTTGACTGATGCTGTTTAGTAATGGTATTCAATCTATTTTATGACTTGCAGCACGCAACTGAAAGACAAAGAACTAGGAAGCTACAACATTAATGAGTTCGTAACATTTACTGAGAAAAGCGGTCATCGTGCTAGAGTGCCTAAGACATTTGTCTTGTGTTCTGATTGATGACTTCTTTCCTTTTAATTGACTCAATCTCGCAGGCGCCGAGATTTCGCAGAGAATTTCCAGAAAGTGCAGCAGGACAGGGGTGTTAGGGTGTGAAAAGAACGCCGACTAACATTAACCCTAACCCCCCCCCCCCTTCTTTTCCCCCTATAATACTGGACTTTCCCAGGAATCCCCTACGAAATCTTGGAGCTGGAGTGAAATAAAAGACAAGAACCCTCTGGTAGTCGTGGGTGCGGTTCAGGCTCGTGAGTGATGGTGTTTCGGAGATTTCCTGGGATCGTCGCTGGGGCTCGATGTTCTCAGTGAGCGACTCGCTGCTCTGCGGACAAAAAGCCAGCCGTCACAATTTTCTTCTTCTTCTTGTTCTTTTTTCGTCTTCTTTCTGTTCTTCTTCTTCGTCTCTTCCTCGTGTTATCTGCCTAAAACACCGTTAAGATCAAAGCAAAGAAGTGGACAATGATTTTTCAAACAGAAAAGAACACGTAGTGAACAGATGTTAAATGTGGTATCAAAGTACAGCCCGCTTTCAAGTAACATCAATGTAAGAACATTAAGACTAAAGTTACACACGGATGCGTCAATATAAGTGGAGTTAGTAAA
Source organism: Candidula unifasciata (assembly GCA_905116865.2). Classification (NCBI taxonomy): domain Eukaryota; kingdom Metazoa; phylum Mollusca; class Gastropoda; order Stylommatophora; family Geomitridae; genus Candidula; species Candidula unifasciata. Next base: position 53,580 of record CAJHNH020001304.1, on the reverse strand, counting down.
CTGCAGTTGAGTTGCGGTGGGAAACTGGTGTAATTAAACACGTTCACGACACGTTTGAATCTACACACTGAAGTTAGCCAGATGTTGTCCTCGCTTGTATGATGTTCTCTTCAGACAATGGGTTGAAAGGGGCAGCTGATGTGGAAGTATCCAACACGCGCAGAGAAAGACTCAACAGAAAACCCAATCGTTGCAGTGCCTGTGTGTAGTTGTGAATCTTGACTTCCCAATGCAACAACTTCTTGTGGCACATTGAAAGCTCCACAGGCTGCTGTTTTCGTTACCTATATGCAGATTTTCGTCTAAACGAGTATAAACGAGCAGTAGCAGCAAAAGAAGAACGAACGAACGATCGAACAGACTTAATATTTAAATGGTCACAAAATGGGCATGCGGGCCCGTCCTAAATTCAGGCTTTCCAGATGCTCATCAAAGACATGGATAGACAGCTATGCACACAGAAGGAACGAACTGTATTTCCACAGGGTTACAAATCGGGCACACATGCCTGTCCTTCATTCAGCCCTTTCAACAACAGAACAGGAAGAAACTGCTCACAAGAATCGATGGATGGAATCTGAAACCCAATCCAAGATCTTCAGCGCCCGAATCGCTTGGCAATCCACAGCAGCAGAAGTTTTTGAAAAAAGAAAACAAAAATCGTCGCGGTCAACCAGCAACCCCCTTACTGCGAGCTTTGGGTTGTAATTGTGGTTAGGTTATGTGCGAAATATAACATAGCTGAACACTGCTCGCCACCAAGAGCCCTGAAAAGGACTCCTGGTGTGTTGATTAGATTAAAGAAGACACCCCCAAAGACTGCCCCTACCGACGACGCAGTCGTCTACCGGCGAGCCAATTGGCGACCGGTCGCAGATGTCGCAATCTGCAAAGTTAAATCTACAGGTCTCAGTTCCCGCCAATGTGTATTTCCCGACCTAATCCTTAGGCGTCCCTAGTTTTTGTATTGCCAATGCTTCATTTGTGAGAAAGCACTCCATTTAGGCCAAAAGTGCTAGAGGGCCTCTTTCCTTTTCTGAAAATGTCACCTGTCACATCCTCTACAATGAGTACCTGAAACCTCTTGATTCTTTGACCTTCATACATGTAAACACCCAGGTTTGTTATTGTAAGCACGCAAACTGAATTCATGGGCATTTTTAGCACAAGCAAGTAGGCCAGAGTTCGTTAAGCATTTGGCTGTTATGGTTAGTTTCTTCATGATAGGTTCTGGCTGCATGAACAGCTACGCCTGGCAAAGATAAGAAAAAGAAGAAAAAGAAGAAGAAAAAGAAGAAGAAGAAAATGATGATGATGACTGGGACAAATCTTTTTAGTGTGGTTTAATTCGCGCACTGTGCCACGATTATACTGGAGAAGTGCAAAACTGATGACGTTTATGTATTGACTCGCCGACTGTCTTTAGGTTAAACTTATCTTTCAAGTCTGCCATCATCTCTGTGTGTGATTAGGATGCGTGAAAACAGTTGGACGCCCTAAAGACAGAATTAGAAATCCTCACATAAACGCTAATATATGTCTAATGGAGATGTAGTAGTTATAGCCAGGACTGGCCGTGCAAGAAGTAGAGGCGGTGTATGGTTCAATCCAGTCTCTCCCCGTGTGGGTTCCGGGGCCCAATTGTAGACACAATACGAACAGATCCTATACCTCCCCAGCAAGCATGCCACAGAAGTCGACTAATTAAGGGCATCCCCTGAAGTCGGAGCGCATCTGCCTGAGAGGCAAGCAACGCAACACGCGAGTTATGGAACAAGACTTAAGTCCGAATGAGGACGGACAAACAAAATTTCTCCACCGGAATTTACAGCCGGTGAACACAAGGGAGAATCCAGTCTCAACGGTATTAGGGGTTTCAAATAAAAATCAGTGCCCCGTCCCTGTCTCCACCAGTGTTGCCACTTTGGATGTTTTACCTCCAGATTTAGATATTTTTTACTCCGTTCTGGATGTTTTTTGTCAAAGAAAAGTGGCAACACTGGTCTCCACAACCACTCACAATGGTACTAAATCGCATGCAGCTGGCTGCGAACACCGCCTGTGGGACTTATGAAACTTTATTTCTAAGATTTATGCCATTGACTTTTTGAGTACCCAGCAATTCATCGTGTGTTTACTAGGCAGAGGCTGAACCGAGCTTCTTGTACTTAATTTACCTTTTACCCAGTCTTTTCCAATTGCTACTTCCGCTTTAGTTGTCCCAGAGTGATATCATTTGCACCCCTTCACAGCCAAGCATATATTGCTTTAAGCAACTATCACTAAAGAAAATACGAGTTAAAGAAATATACGTCTGGAACTGAAAGAGTTAACACTGCGTGTCGTTAGGTCATTATTGTTTAGACGTGGCTGGTTACTCTGTAGCTGACGCGACTGCTGACTGTTTGATGAAGTCTTTCCATTTCTGGTGATCAGATGCTCTAGGTACGACGTTTTCTGACCTGTTTGAAATTTGAACAACGGATCAACATCATGCAACACGGGTGTAACCCATAAGCGCTCCGCTCTTCTTCTAACTCAAGTCTGAGTCGGAAGAAGCTCAGCACAGTACACAGGCTCTGTAGCACCGTCGAGGATCCTGAAATACTTTGAGTAGATTTTAACTCCAAACTGTGCCCGGGCAGCGCCGAAAGGCTACGCTTTTCAAGTTCTAACTGCCAAGGGATTTTTCAAGTGCGGTACAATGCACACGGGCGTCCGATCTCACTACCCAGAGACCAAGGGAAATACTAGACGTCCAAGTCCAGGTGAAAAATCCCAGTCCTTACCGGGCATTGAACCCGGAACCCCCAGCACTTTCTTAACTGATGCCCACCAAGTCTGCCAGACTGTGAACCTAGGTAATTTTGTTTTGCAGGACTCTGCCCACCAGCTTGTATGATGTTATGGAGTCATGCTTTTTATCGTATTCGTCCTCGCGATATGCGTCATGCATATTTGATGACACTATTTATTTCTAGCATTGACCAATCATAGTCTCCGCAGTGTGCACCAGATAATCTATTTGTTCGTTGCCTCGACCACGCGCATTATGCGGTACAATAATAAAAGTTACACTAGCAATGCTATCTTCCCTTGTATTCACCCATTCCCCAAGTTTTCGTATAAAATACCAAGGATCTTGCGAAACAATCTCATTATTGATAACATCTTCATCCGCATGGTGGCACTTTGTGTCACCTGGTGTTTATCGCTCTGTGTGATGTCCTGGTGGGGTAAAATTTACTTACACCGATAGCGAATGTAAACAGTACAAAAGTAAAGGACAACGTTCTCGTCCTTGATGCACAAAACATGTAGTGGTACACGCACAAATTATAGACCAATCAGCACTAGGCGTGGTCAACATTACAAAGGCCGCCTTTACTTCCCACAGCTTTCAAGGTAGCAATTTGAGGCTGAGTAGGCCTGAATACCAACAGGAAAGTGTCTAGCCAACTGCACTACGGCGCTTCCTCATTAGCGGACGCCTAAGCTTCGATTCGTCTATGAGTCGATTCGAGGTGTATTTGATAAAAACTGATAAAATCTTCTTCTTCTGTTTCTTCTTCCTCTTCTGTTTCTTCTTCTCCTACTCTTCTTCTTATTCTTCTTCTTTCTTCTTCAGCGTCCCGAGTCCTTGATGTTAACTGCTGCAAATATCACCCGCCTCCATTCATTTATACTATTGATTTTCTTTTTCCAGTTGGCGACTCAAAGTATCTGTACGTCTGCTGTGATTGACACAGATTATGAATTTTCTTGAGGCTTTTCGCTCTCCATTCTTCGTCGTTAGCCTCTCTGTTGGGTCTAAAGATTCGTTGTAAGACTTTAATTCGTAAAATTTGTAATAAAGTTTCGCCTCCTTTAGTTGTACTTCCGGTCTCAGATCCATACCGGACTTTTGATCTTATCAATATTTTATATTTTGTGATTTTCGTATTATCATGCTGGTATGGTTCTATCTAATACTGTGAGTTACGGGGAAGGGTGATTTGGTATTCCTTCTTGTTATGGGGATGTCAGATATGAGCCTAACTTCTATCATTAAAGTAGTTCGGAAACTAGATAGTTTCTTTGCAAAGCGGGATGGGGGGGGGGGGGGGGAGGACAAAGAAAAGTGTTTCATGATTCAGATCACGTGTCTAAACTACCAGTGTTTACTGACTCCACTTTTCCCGCCTTGCTGATGTAGTTCACAGCATTTACTGAACGTCTGAAACTTGAAGGTAACAGTCGCAGGTGACTGACTCCGCTGGGAAAACCCGATATCGATTTTTAAAAAAAAACAGTGATCTCACCACGCCCTAAACACCATAGGAGGAGTTCGATAAAACGTGGACAGTATGACTTCTACTTCAACACTCAATGACATTCCTCTTCTTTTCTTCTTCTTCTTCCTTTTCTTCTTCTTCTTCATCATGATCTTCTTCTTCTCCTTCTTCGTCTTCTCTGCTTCTTCTTCTTCGCGTTCACCGGTTGTTACCTCCGGACGAAAGTTGTGGTTGTCGGTCGACTTCACTCTTATTCCTAAACTGGAGTGTTACGTGCATGGTCATTTTACAAATCTGACATTTGTATGCAAAATGTTGGTTTCTTGCCTCTCAGGCATAAGCGCTCCGACTTTGAAGGAAGTCGGCAATTAGCAGACTCTTACTATATGCTTGTTGGGAAGACAGTGCGTCTATTCTTATTTTTCCCCACAATGGAGCCCTAGAATACACACTGGGAATACCATTTGATGTTACAGCATTTTTATACAAGATTTATGTTGTTTCAAAATCTCAAAGACCTTGAGGTTCGATTATAGCCTTAAGACAGCCTTCCCCCCCCCCCCACCTTTCTTTTCCCCGTTTAAACACAGAAAATCTGTAAAAGGACTAAGATCTCCCCAACCCCCCCCCCCCTCCCCACCACCGATTTTCTTCGCGTCGACGCCCCTGACCTAGATTTACTGCTCGAAATGTAACTAACTATACAAGATTTTTAAAAAGCTGACCTAAAGAACCAGCATCAACAAAAATGTATTCTCGAGTTCCGCATCTCTGCTCTCTTTGACGGTGTCCATGACACACTGCCTAGGTTGCACCCGAGCAGGATCGTGGAGGTCACACTGGTTCAAGAGGTGACATGTTTGTATACTGCCAGAAGATAACCGCCGATGCCCGTATTCTGGGTGGGGATGTTGGATAAATATAGCTGACCCTGTTGCCTATATATGGAAGGCATCTGTCTGAAGCCGATCCAGAGAATTTCAAGGGTCTAGCATCTGTTCATTTGCATGACTGCACCTAAAGGGCAAGCAATGTTGCAAGTGAAAGGTACCCTGGTGGTAGATAGTAGCGTTGAATAGGACGTATGTTGAGAAAAACCTGAGAATAATGTGACTAGAATGTCTATATACTGGAAGCCCGGAGTTGGGAGGGGCCGGGGTTTAAGCAGACCAACAGACAATCAAAAGAAGAAAACACAGAGTCGATCTAAAAAAAAAAAAACCGAGGAGGACACGATGTGGGCTGAATGCGAAAACAAAGGATGATAGATTTGGCGTAAGCTGGTTGAGTGTTTATGCTTCATTTGGGAGAAAGAAGGGGGGGGGGGAGAGAAGAAGAAGAAAGGGAAGAGGAGGAGAAGGAGGATGAGGATGAGAAGAAGAAGAAGAAGAAGAAGAAGAAGAAGAAGAAGAAGAAGAAATAGTTTGCTTTTGGTACCATTTTCTCGTTCGCTAATATGTTCGTTTTTGTGCGCTCGCTCTTATGGCATCACAAGGCATTCACTAGTCGCAGTCTTCATTTATATGTTTAAGTATACTCTTTATTTATTTATTATATTTTTTTGGCTGCAAATTGACTATCGACGGGGGACTGACTCATAAACAAGTCACTTCTCTTAAACTGAAATAGCCGAACCTTATTAAACGCTGCCAAGTTTTCGATAAAATAGTACCTGGAATAAAAGAGTGGTCAGTTAGCACGACGACGGACAAAAGATATCAAAGACACCCTGTGCCTAAAAGTTCCCGCGACAGGATCACTGATAGCGGCGACCAGAGTGGCCTTCCGGCGCACAGTGATGAGAGCGACGTTCTGCAAAGGACCTGTCACGTGATAATTAGGCTGCTTATTACAAGTACATTATCGACTAACGACGTTATTATTTCTTCTTCTTCTTTGTTCACCGTTCGCAACTTCCCGCGGAAAGTCCCGGTTGTTCGTCCATTTGGACCCCGGCTTTGTGCCAGGGCTTGATTGTGCGTGTACCTCTGTTTTACTGTGTTATTTGGGTGCAGTTAGTTGTTCCCTTGGTGCTCGGGCAGATGCACTCCGACTTTGAAGGAATTCCCCAATTAGTCTATTCTTGTTTTCCCCCACAAAGGAGCACTGGAATCCACACAGGGAACGTTATAACTTGAATCGTTATCTGCGCAGTTAATTTCAAGCTCAACACCTCTTTACATGAGAACAGTCACAATTAATGGCTTTAGGGTCTTCAGCCTTATCCATGGCTTCAGGGCTTGCTACTCTTCCTACGTACTCGGCTGTATTTGTTTAGTGTAGGCTCCTCGAGGTCGGCTCTGTGGCTAAGTCTATGCGAACGCTTCTTAATGCCGGGTTCGATCTCAGCTGCGGGCCATGCGCCTTGCGTTTGTTTCGACAGTGGTATCAAGAAAGCCGACCGTCCAGAGGCAATGGCAAACTACTGGAAACCCACACAACAGCCAGGGGCTGTTGGTTCTGGTTCATCAACGTCCTGTAAAGGATACGCAACTAACCTAACCTAGGCTCCTCGAGAGTGTTCGAAAAAACAGACTGGATCCCGTTAAACCATCTTCATATTCACTCTAAATCTTGATGAGATCAACGACTGTATTTATCTGTCACAGCTGGCGTTACAATAGTTACATATTGTCTGCAATCTGTCATGTTGGTTTGACATCTATAATGAGATTTTGTCATCTCCAGATAGTATGATAAACCTTTAGGTAGCAACTCTGAGGGGAGAAATCAATCGAAATAAATAGTGCAGATGTTTCCGAAAGAAGCTGTGCCGTCGTCGGAAATGGAGATTCTGAGATTTTATTGACGCTATCATATGAGAAATCAAGCCACACGCGGTAAAATTCCATGTAACTAAATTGACTCTTTTCGCTTTTAAAACACTTCTACGGATGCTCATAAAATGTGAATAGTGCTATACCATCGTATCTCTGTGGCAAAGTAGCCAAGCCGTTTGCCTCGTGCTTTGATGGTAGTGGGTTTGTTTCAGGGCTTCGCCCTTCAGTATACGAGTGCAACTTTTACGGAGATTCCAGGGGATCGTCGCCGGAGCTACGGAATTCGTGCTCTGAACGGTGCTCTCGACAGGCGGCTAGCAGTTCTGCGGAGAGAGACCGAGCCATATTGGATTCAACCCGGTGCTATTAAGTCGTCGACGCTCTCGACTTTAACTTTAACCGTACTATTACTATCTGGTAAAGTCACATCATCTTCATCTGCAGACTTTTTCAGTACGTTACAAACACGAACCAACAGATAAACAACAATGAAGCTAAAGACACTAACGCCAGCCCTTACCTTGCCCAAAAGTCGACCTCTCAAATACGTCGTATCTGTTGAAGAGTCGTAGATGATATGGCTATGGTCGAACTGCTGCTGCAGCTGCAGATCCGTGGAATGTCCGCTAATATCCTGGTTGTTTCGAACAGATGTCGCCGTGGAGACCCTGTACGTATGAGTTAGCTGATGCCCAGAAGACGCAGCAGCACTGTGGTGAATAATTCTGTTACTGCCACCTTGCACTGAGCGGATATGTTCCTTCATGTTGCCCTGAGCTGCGGCGAGGGTCGAGGACGGTTTGGGAAGCAGTATCTCCACCGACATGTGTGCTCACAGCGATTAATTCACTGATGGATAGTCGAAAAGGTTCCAAACCTGGACATACATACACCCGCAGATGACCTGTGTCAGGAAATGTTTCCGGGTCTCTTTGAATCTTACGTCTACGGGCAGTAACTCTAGTGAACGACGACGACAGATTACAGTTCTATAGACATGCTGGAGTGGACACGATAGTTCGTCTGGTAGATCATGCTATATTCTGAAAACAAAGATAAGGGTATTCAAAAGTCAGACAAATATCTCCTTGTAAATTTTAACAACGCAGTCACTAAAGTATTCTTTCGTTTGCTTAATTTTATGGAATGGAATGGATTTTTTACCCCACCAGGACATCACACAAGCGATAAACACCCGATGACACAAAGTGCCACCATGCGGATGAGGATCACCGTGGAGAGGTCCCAGAAACCGCGTTCAGACATTTGGCCATAATGATGACCTGCCTATATTGCGGCCCCTGGCAAAAGCCAGAGTGGGGCTTCAAATAACAAAAAATAACGTCGTAAGAAGGACGAAAAGTATTAAAAATTGTTTTAGGCGACTACTTAATTTTATTCCACTGTAACCGCAATGTACACCTGAACAGATGAAAAATATGCAAGCAATAAATTGTGCCATCTGCTGTTTGCATCTTCTTTGTTTAAATACACCAAACTATCAATCTACTGACAGTGAAAAATTAATAAGTGCGACAAACTAGGCCGCCGAAGACTCTAGAGTTTGGTTCCCATGAAATTATAAAATAACGCGAAGCATAGTTCGTAGTGTTCCTGTTCCATATTTTGGTTCTCCATAAAACTACAGCCACTTATTATGGAGTACGCCGGAGTTCAGTCCCCTGGCAGCATTGCAATTACGGAGTGGACAAGAGGGAACGACACAAATGACGTAATTACTGTGTGTTGGCGATAGATGCACTGATGTAATAGGGTTAGGGTTTGGGTAAGGGTTAGGGTTAAGAGTGGCCGTAGTTTTAAGAAGTACCCCTACCCTAACCCTAATCCAAACGCTGTCTAAGGCTCACGCTGTCTATCGCCAATTGTTTCGTTCCCTCTTGTCCACTCAGTAATTACAATGCGGCCAGGGGACTGAACATCATTAACATCGACGTCTTAACTACCAACACTGGAATGTGCTCTATTTATATCTTCATTTCTAAATAATAATATTACTATGCATAGTTCAGACCACGTCCAGCTCCAGTATTAGAGAAGGCAGTGGTTCAGACTAAGGACTGGGCACAACAGACATCGTCAACATATGTTAAAATTTTTCCGTGTAGGCAACACAGAGACGTGTCCCTGCAGCGTGGCACCCGAAAATGCTGTGCATGTGCTCCAACACTGTCAACTGTATGCTGACAACAGAGACGCAATCTGGCCTGTCCCAGCCACAATGAAGACAAATCTGTATGGTACACGAGAAGATATGGACAGCACGATAGCTTTCATAAAGGCTACCGGCCTCCTGATATAAGTTTTCTGACAGAAGCATCGAAGAAGAAGAAGAAGAAGACTGTGCATAATAACTTTTGAGGGTTTCTTCCCTCAGAAGAACAAGTGCTGGTATGACTAAAAGCTTTCTATAAAATGTGCCGGTACACGCCACACAGTATCCGGGAAAAGTAAGCTCGGGTAATTACAATAAACTTGCAGGAAATATGCAACATCGAGCAAACTGCACGCAAGTAACACACTAGCAACTCCGTACACTTGACAAATACAACAAACTAGCAACTCTGTACACTTGACAAATACAACAAACTGGCAACTCAGTACACATGACAAATACAACAAACTAGCAACTCAGTACACATGACAAATACAACAAATTAGCAACTCAGTACAATTGACAAATACAACAAACCAACTTACAGGAGAGAATAACAGAACATGCAAAGTCACCAAAATCCATAGGATCGCAGGACAATCGACTACAAGAAAGCACATACATAATACAACACACACACACCGGGTGCTAACCGGCCAAGTGTTAGCTAGTGAAACAGAAGAAACACAGGCGCGTGTGTCGCAGTCAATGTTAATCCAGGGAGTCGCGTGTGTAACGGTTACAGTGTGGGAACCACCTGTCTGTGCGACACGACACAGACGTGTGTAGTTTACGGTGTGAAATGTGTTTCCAACCCAAAAGTGGTGACTGAAAGAAAACACTACGGGAGATGGGGGGGGGGGAGGGGAGGGGGCTTTAACTTTATATGACTACATCTCGTCGGCTTCGAGATTTGGTAGGAAATCCCCAGAGCGTCCCATAGTACGGGTGGAGAGGGGGTGTTTAACCTTACACCTTTTCTGTGATGGGGAAGGACAAATGGACCTAAGCCTTGTTTAAGTATTTAATAATAATAGTAATAATAGGAAGAAGAATAGCAAGTATGTTTCAAAGAATACTAAAATCTATCTTCTTCGCGATCACCGGCATTATACTCTAGCTGAAGGTTTTGGTTGGTCGTCCACTTCTCGACATTAGTCGTATTTCAGATCTTGAGTTTAGTGTGCATATTCGTTTGACACATCTGGCTCATTTGTATGCAGACTGAAGGTTCGTGGCCTCTCAGGCAAATGCACTCCGATTTCGAAGGATACACCACTAATTAATCGACTTTTACGACATGTTTGTTATGGGACGGTGGGTCTATTCATCTCTCCACCCCCCCTCCCCCCCCCCCCCACATGGGGCTCCGGAATCCACAAGGGAATGCTACCGTTTGAACAATGTACTAAATGAAATGTAGTTTTAAAAAAGGGTAGAAAATTATACGGAAGAGAAGAAAAGGGGTAAGAAAAAAATTAGTTAAGACAGCTTTACAAAATCAAATACAATGAACAAACAAAGGACATTGCGGTGATTAGCCCTTATCAGCAAACAAAGACAACACAGCCCAGACACAAAAATATACACTAACTATGATGTGATTACATCATAATATGATGTACAAAACTGTGGTAAAATCCTCAAGAACTACATGCTTTTAATAAGTAGATTTATCCATGTCGCTAGCGAAGGCATGAAATCTATCACTGCAAGCTTTTCTTGTATCTAATAGATAATATCCAAAAAACAAATTATGCAACAAAATATCTAGATGAAACATGATATTCCCACAGATAATAACCCACACTACCTGTTCCTCTATCAGCCAATATAAAACCTGACGTATGCAGTCAATATTGTGTAACTCTTGACACATAAAACCAGTGTCTTGTATCGACCTAGCCAACCACAGACACACTCGCACGGAAATACTCAGCTATTGACAACTACAGTCAATCCAGTGCAACAAACGGTCGCAAAGACACCTCCAATGCCTGACTGGAACCGGGCGGAAGGTAAGTGGGGATCATGGGAGAACAATATTTTTTCTCTAATTCCTCCTACGCCATGAACAGAAAGAAACTTGATCATGTGACAATTAAAAAGAGTTTTGTAGAAAGGGAGATACGGTAAGTCAAAGACATACGATTTTTGACAGCCTTCTGTCAAGGCATGGGTGCGTGCCAGCACACACACACTGATACGTGCTGGTGCCAGCACACACACACTGATACGTGCTGGTGCCAGCACACACACACTGATACGTGCTGGTGCCAGCACACACACACTGATACGAGCTGAATCTCAAGTTGTGAAGAGTTTTTAAAAGGGCAGGAAATTATAGGGAAGAGAAAAATGGGGTGAAAAGGGATGTCGCCCACGCCAGTCGACAAGCGAGCTGATGGTGAGGATGACATTCCTCTTCAGGGACTGCAATATGATGCTTTGACATCCATCGAATAAAAAGGCCACTATTAGGAATCAAACAGATAACAGTGGAACCTCGCTTAACGAACATAATTCGTTCCAGAATCATACTCGTTAAGCGAAACACTCGTTATGCGAAACAATTTTTCTCATATAAATTAATGTAAAATACGATAATGCGTTCCATGTCTAAAATTCAAATATATAAATATATATACACATGTTGTTAAAGAGAGTGAATCATCTTTATCTTTTCTTCAGAAGTGGAACGAACCCACCTGGAATGCGAATTCGATTTGCAGAAAACAAAAACAAAAAGTCGAAATATTTATGATACATAGCTAATTACATTTTTTTGTAAACTAGAAAGATGACCAGAGACATTTGTTTTTGCCGACGCTCCACAATTTGGCGAAAATGCGACACAGCATTATCATTAAATAAATTTGCAGCGCGCATAGCCATTTCCTTATTAGGGTGATGCTTCTCAATGTAAGATGCAACAGTTTCCCATGCTTTCAGCATTTTTCTTATTTCGCTAGAAGATTGTTGCTTTTCTGTTACCTCCTCTTCCTCCTCTAACAAACTTTCCTCCAAAACTTCTTGTTGTGAAACACAATGCAACTCCATAGGCTCTCCGTTGGTCAGCTCTTGGCTGTGCTCTTCCACAAGCTCTTCTATGTCACTGTTATCCACCTACAATCATATGATAGTGGTCAAAGACACAATCTCGTTGACTACAGGTTCCACAGGTACTGTCTCGAACCCCTCAAAGTCACAAATCGACAACGCTCTCCTGCCAAAGCTTCTTCCACGCAGAAGTTAGGGTTCTCTTGGTAACCCCTTCCCCCGCCTTGTCGATCATCTTGAGGCAGGCAACGATGTGGACGTGATTTTATCAAAACTCTTTGAGAGTGAGGTTGGTCCCTTCAGTCACCTGAAAACAATGCTCGAAGAGTGCTTTAGTGTATAGCTTCTTAAAGAAAAAGCCTGCTGGTCCATGGGCTGGAGTAACGGAGGGGTGCTGGGAGGTAGAAACTGGATCTTGATTAACTTAAATTCTTCAGGGAGGTCATCTTGTAGGCCTGGAGGATTTATGTACGTATATCACAATATAACACAAGTTTGAAAAAATGTGTCATCAAAAGCGACACTACGATGCCACTAGAACGAGTGCTAAACACAGACTGATGTAACGTGCGCAAATCCGGAACTTGCCATCTCGTCGCCACTCGTTATGCAAAACGTTGCGCGTTAAGCAAGTCATTCTTTTACAATTTGTTTTGCTCGTTATGTGAATTACTCGTTATGAGAGGTGCTCGTTAAGTGAGGTTCTACTGTATTCCCTTCATCGTAAAGTAAAGTAAGCGAAGTAATGAACTCTTTTCACACCAGTAGCGCTGCAGGGATATCATGCTAGATACGTGTGTGAACATCACACCGGTCGTCTTTACTTCCTATGGTTCAACCATGTCCGAAGTTATAACGGAAAACACAGCTATATTGCGGCCCCATTCATTCTTGGACCACACGTGTCTCTTCATTCCAATGAGAATGACTTCAGTGTGGCTGCTTCGGGATTAGTCAGTTAAGTGATTTTGGTATTCGTTTGCTTTTGTTTCAGTTATGTATGTGCTAATGAAGACACTGCAGCCGCAACGTTCACTTTTCGTTTCAGTTTGTTATATTGTGAAGCTCGCTGATCTACTTTTTCGTTCAGTCGTATATCTTTACGACTACAAAGTAACCTGCTGCCGGATGTGGGTGTTCTCCGTCACATCCAGATTTGATATTTAGGTTCCTTAATTTGAGAGAATAAAACTCTATGGAGCCTGTGGGAGAATAGTGATTGGGGGAGGGGGGTGGGGGGGGGGGTGGGGATACTTTCAGGAAAGACCTTCTCCTCCTCACCCCCCCCCCCCCCCCCCGCCTCCTCCTCGCTAGACAGTTCGTGACTGTTACTGACCCAAAACAAAGATTAGTTCCGGACAGTCAGGATTGTGACTAGTCACAGTTTGATACGGAGTGAAGCTGTGACAGCGCCACCACAAGTAACATGCACTGTATTTTCACAACTCGGATACCATCGAACTCAGCCGAATCATTTCGCCTGACGTCCAGTGTTGCTACTTTGGATGTTTTTATATACTTTTTGACTCCGTTTTGGATGTTTTTTGTCAAAGAAAAGTGGCAACACTGCTGACGTCTACTGCAGTGATTGGGAGCCGTGGTAACGTAGCAGCTCGACGTTCAGCTCTGGTCTAAATGTCTAATGTTCGAATCGGGACCTCCCCATGTGGGTTTCTGGCCCCGTGGGGATGGGGTGATGTGGGGAAGGGGTGATGTGGGGAAGGGGTGATGTGGGGAAGGGGTGATGTGGAGAAGGGGTGATGTGGGGGAAGGGGTGATGTGGGGGAAGGGGTGATGTGGGGGAAGGGGTGATGTGGGGGAAGGGGTGATGTGGGGAAGTGGGGATGGGGTGATGTGGGAAAGGGGTGATGTGGGGATGGGGTGATGTGGGGAAGGGGTGATGTGGGGAAGGGGTGATGAGGGGAAGGGGTGATGTGGGGAAGGGGTGATGTGGGGAAGGGGTCTTATTGTCACTAAAAATCAAGTCAGAAGAGGCGACTAAATTATGGGGTCTTCCTTCGAATAGATACGCATCTGCCTGAGAGGGAAGGAACCAACAGTCTGCGCGCAAATAAGCCAGATCTATATTTTTTAAACAATTACAGGAAGAACAAGACCGAAGCCTGGAATTGAACGAATAACGCAAGTTCGTCTCCATCTGATGAACATCGAGAACTTTTAGCTGAAGTTTACAGCCAGTGAAGGCAAAGCAGAAGAAGAAGCAGAAAAAGAAGCAGAAGAAGAAGAAAGAAGAAGAAAAAGAAGCAGAAGAAGAAGAAGAAGAAGAAGAAGAAGAAGAAGAAGAAGAAGAAGAAGAAGAAGAAGAAGAAGAAGAAGAAGAAGAAGAAGAAGAAGAAGAAGAATTGCAAGCAATTGTTTGCACTAGAGCAACTCACATGCCAGGTCTATACTTAGCACATACCACCTGGGCCCAGATGTTAAAGCTGAAACACGACCTAAGCCAGTCCAAGAACACATCGCGTTCATTATTGAACACAAGAGCTTCTGTTGGTTTGGCTAAGGCCGAGGCCAGACAGCTCATCAGTGGCAAGCAGGCACTGATGTTTCCATGGCCACCGTTGTTTGTTTTGAGCATACGGAGCATGAGGACAAATACAGCATGACCAGATTATCTGCTGACCACACGCGACAATCTCAGCTGCAGATGCACACTGAAGATAATTATAAAGACAGACCATTACTGGGTTAGTTCGACGCTGTCTTCCCAGACTCCGCAAATATACACACTAGCTCACTTATAACTGGTTGTTCCTGAGCCCCGTAACCTTCGCACACGGTAACGGGGGTGTTCCGCAATGCTGTTGATATCGCTTGTTGTATATTACAGCACGCCAGCGCTTTTAACACTCCTAAAACATAGAGAAACTTGGTCTAACATAACCCCTATAGAGAGTGCTGCAACCTATGTCACAGACATTCTTTTTCTCGAAAGAGAACTCGCAAAACCTGGAGAAGATATCTAAATGATGCTAAAAACCCTACACATCTGAGGCAATGTTTGTCACCCTGCACAGAACAAACTTGTCTTTACCTATACCAGCATGTTTTGTGAGTCAGCTACAGTCTCAAACTGTGTGTGCAGCGAAAGGCTGCGGCGACTGCCTCAACCTCTATTCTCAATATAGATGTTGTAATAGCATATGCCAGGCTTTGTTGCACTAACAGTCCCCCCCCCCCCCCCCCACTCTCAACCCTTTTCGCTTTTCCCACGAATATCGCTCTAAAAGAAGTAAGTATATGCAGTAAAGACAGTTATTTTGCATTGTCACACTTTCATCAACATGAATTGAATCCAAGAATCGCACATATGCGTGGAGACTAAGTGAATCATTGAGGATAATTCGGGAGCAAGCAGACAATGGATTGAGTCACTGCAGAAGTAGAGCTTTCATATCGTCATCTGTGTACCACAAGGAGGTCAACTACAATGAAAACGCAGACAATGACAACCTACACCTGTAAAGGAAATATTAACCAACGTCTTATGGCACTCAGATGAATCCAATGATTTGTCACAAGACCCAGGTCTCAAATGTCTATAATAAGACTTCGTCATGTCTTTCATCATAGTAATGCTTTGCTTAATTCGGTCACATCTGCAAATATACCAGTTACACGTTTGTAACAGAACCAAAAGGGATGGTTTCATTCGATCCCGTTGTGTATATAGTTGCTGTGTGTGTCAGGCATTCTTCCTTAGTACGTCAAAAGCTTACATCTTACATCACGTCGTTTGTCCCCTTGACAGTGTTCTGCGACATTGCCGCATTATCTACGCGACACTTGTGCACATTTAATACGCACTCTACTGTCAGTCACAGTTAGTTCTGTCATCTTCCTGGTTCAGCCTCTCACCTCCGTTCCGGGATAGGGGGCAGTAGAGTTCTCGATCAAATTTGGGGGCGATTGGGGGGGGGGGCGGGGGCGGTAGCAGCCTCAGATACAGCTGGAAACCTTCCAATAAAAATAAAGGCAGCGGTAGAGAGAGAGCGACAGAGAGAGAGAGAGAGAGAGAGAGAGAGAGGGAGAGAGAGAGAGAGAGAGAGAGAGAGAGAGAGAGAGAGAGAGAGAGAGAGAGAGAGAGAGAGAGAGAGAGAGAATGTTGATGAACTGATCGTACCTTTCTTAATGTAGTGGTAGCAGGTTAAAATCGAAATAGTTGCTTAGAAGAAAAAAAAACTAGAACGATTACAAGTAAGATTGATCCTTCTCATTTGAAGCATGTATTATTCGCTAGGGCTATTCAACTGGCGGCCCGCAGGCCACATCTGGCTCGCGGAGGCCTAGCTAGTGGTCCGTGGGCCACTATTAGAGTCATTGTATTAATGATCTTTCACTGCTCGGCCCTTGGCCTTTGAAATTCACGATCATCACACTTATGATCACAACTTTGTTTTTTGTTTTTCAACAGTAAATAAAGACAGCGAGGAGCGGCTGGTCGAACAGTTGGAACACTGGGCTCTCAAACTAGAGACCTGGGTTCGATTCCTCAGTAAGGCTAGGGATTTTTTCTGTCGGGGTCAAAATAAAATCCTCTCCTGCACAGTCGTGGCGACAGCACTAGCTATGCAGCCGTAAATCCTCATACTCAAGACCCCTCTGCCTACACAGTAAAACTGGTACAATAAAGGCAGCAATTTACAGGGCTTTTTTTTTTTTTAAATAAAGACAACTACATTTGGTAGGTTCAGAAAGTTTCCAGGATCTGATGCAGCAGAGATACTATTGTCTATTATTTTTCACAGACCGTACAATACTTTTACTCAGATAGACTGTGTATTATGTACACTTTATAACAAGTCTGAATGAAACAAATGTGCCCGGCTCGCTAGCGTAGTTGGCTAAACCGGACTGCGCGGTGACCGTGTGACGAACTCCTTGTGGTCCGGGTTCACGCCTAGGGGTAGGCAGACAAGCCACATTTCTCCCAGATTTACGGTATTTATCATGGAATCAAGGCCGAAGGGTTGCGACATCCATAATACCGAGCATAAGGGTTAACTAACAACTCATGGCTTCTGGATACTTAAAAAAAAAAATGTTGAAAAATATAAATTCCACTCACGACCTGTTAGTCGGAACGGAACTTGGTTGTAAGTTGAGCAGATCTCATATGAGTGTGTATGTGTATGGAGAGAGAGAGAGAGAGAGAGAGAGAGAGAGAGAGAGAGAGAGAGAGAGAGAGAGAGAGAGAGAGAGAGAGAGAGGGGGAGAAAAAAGAAGCGAAGCACCAACAACATGTTAAGTGCGTAAGAGTTCAAAAGATCTTTATCTGTCGCCATCGACTAGCACATCTCACTTTGGCCAGCTACAAACGGAAACACAACGTTGGAAGGCAACAAAGACTTGTGAGACAAGAGCCACTTATTTTCTGAAGTTGTTTCCAGTTCCGTTGTGACTAACATGCCCAATTATCCCTTATATTTAAACTGCAAGCTCTTTCTCCTCCCGGAAACCCTCAGTATAACTGTCAACAAAGAATATGACGGGAAAATGAAAGAGAGAGAGAGAGAGAGAGAGAGAGAGAGAGAGAGAGAGAGAGAGAGAGAGAGAGAGAGAGAGAGAGAAACAGTTTAAACACAGCAATACACAAATAATGTTGCTAGACAGAATGAAAATATTACGTAACATTAATGCTCTTTCACGAGCATGGGAGAAATGGCCTTTGTTAGAAATTGGTGGCCTTGACTGCACGTGTCGACCTTGGCGAAACTGTCTGCGAGTACAAAAGCTCGGTAATCCGACCACAGATTTGCACTGGGGACGAGCAGACGAGGCCGATGAGAGTCTCGGATCCCGGCGGTCGCGACTGACCTTCACTATGATAAATTCAAATATTGACCGATCTTCCTCTTCTCTTTACTCAGACTAGCTGGCGAACAAATAACGACCTGACTCATTTTCATAGAACAATGAATATCACTGAAGAGAACGGTCGTGGTGTTTATTCATCAACAGTGTCATCTTTCGGTTACATCTGAACGGTTCCAGTTGTATTTAACAATTGCTGTCTTCTTAAATTGTGTATGACTTTAATTAGACAACGTCATGAGCTAGGCATGAATTAATCAAGCAAAAGAAAATGTATTCTTCTTCGTCTTCTTCTTCGCGTTTACCAGCTGTACACTCTGGCGGAAAGTTCTGGTTGCTCGTCCACTACTGAACTGCAGTCCCGCTCCAGAACCTGAGTGTTGCGTGCGCATCAGTTTTACAAATCTCATTCTCTTGAATACAGACTGTTGGTTCCTTGCCTCTCCGGCAGATGCACTCCGACTTCAAAGGAAGCTCCCAAATCAGTCGACTCTTACGACATGCTTTTGGGGAGGCAGTGGGTCTATTCTTGTTTTCCCCACAATGGGGCCCCGGAACCCGCACGGGGGTGTATGAATTTAATTAGACAGTCGGCTCAGTGGCTAAGTCGATGCGAACGCTTCGTATTGCCGGGATGCCGGGTTCGATCCCAGTTGCGGGCCATGTGCCTTGCTTGCGTTGTGGACAGTGGTATCAAGAAAGCCGACCGTCCAGTGCAATGGCAAACTACTGGACGCAAATTTGTCTAGAAAAACCACACAACAGCCAGGGGCTGTTGGGGTTGGTTCTGCAACGTCCTGTAAAGGATACGCAACTAACCTTAATTAGATTAGACAGCGTTTGAGCTAGGTATGCACCCTGTTCTCATCTTGTACGAACAGCTGTTCCTCTTAATATGTAAAACGTAAAGTAAAAGTCGCCTTTCCACGCCTTTAGATGTATTGGACATATAGTAAAGGGCCCTGAAAACCCGAACCCACGAACTTCCGATCCGCAGACGAGCGTCTAGCCGCTAGAGCACGACGGCTCCCATTAGACATTAGTGCCAGAACTATATTTCACAGACCAATCGGCACTTGGTGGTTGATGTGGTCAGCATATATCGATTACTTTATAATGTCTGTAAATGTCATTAGGACAAGAATACACCACTCTAAAGCGGATGATTTAGATAAATGCATCTAATGTTCACATTATTTTAACTTATTAAGACATGAATATACCATTCTAAAGCAGATGATAAAGATAAATGCACGAAATGTTTACAATGTATTAACTAAGTAAGACATGAATATACCACTTTAAAGCTGATGATAAAAATACATTCATATATGTGATTGTAATAAAGACAAGAATATACTACTCTACAGCCGGTGATATGGATAAATCCGTCTAATATTTAAAATGCAAATAACATGAATTAGAACATGAAAACGCCACTCTAAAGCTGCTATATAGGCCTGCGGAACAGAGAAATCTCCCTCTATAAAGATCACAGTAAACACCACACACTAAAGTGACAAAACACACCAGCATCAATTCGACTACAAACACTCCTAATCGCGTTAAACACTGTCCTTAACTTACCAATACGCTTATTCCAGAAAAGATATAAACTGCAGTGACAACTCCCAGTCAGTCCGATTTACGTCAAGAACAATAAGTAACTTGCCAATATTTTTATTCTAGAAAAGACATACAATATAGTGACAACAGCTACTGTCACATGTCATTCAACTCATTCTTTAGCAGTGAAAGTAGATGAGTCAGTTGCCTAGATATTTACAAGGATGTCTTCAAAGATGAAGCCGGAAAGTCAACATCCGTGTTAGCGCAGTGGCTCCATGTGTGAGGCAAACCATGTCCTTAAAAACAAAGAATAGTACATATTTCTTCAGACAAAGAGTGGAGAAATTAATTGCTAACTAAAAGACCAGGCAAATGTTACTGTCCGGGATCTGCTGCCATCTTTTCTTTCTAGTTTTCATCTCCCGATGGAGCAAAAGCAACAACTGTTAACATATTGGTTCTATGCTCGGGGCAAACTATTTCATTTCTTAATATAAATAGTTTCCGTGGCAAAGTGGCCAAGGAGTTTGCCTTGGGCTATGAGAGACGTGCATTCGTTTCAAAGACACCTTCAGTTCGCAAATGCAGCTCCTTCCCCTCCCCGAATCATCGCTGGAGCTAAGAAGTTTGTGTTCTGTGCGATGCGATGAGCCCATTTTCTTCCCTTTTAAAAATGACCTTAGCCCCCTGGTCGACCCAGTCTTAAATGGGTAACAGGGGAAGTAGAGGCGGCCGGCGTGATGTTGACCACGTCACCCACCGAGTGTCCATAAAATATAGACCTAGCTATATGCCCAATACGCCCGAAGGCGTGGAAAGGGGTCCTTTATTTTACGGGATGAGATGACCAGTCTACAGCCACCCCTCCATAATGACCGCATATCAACCAACTACTCGTAAAACTCGAATAGGGGCTTTTGAGCTGAAATGCTATAGAAAGATTCTCATAATATCTTGGACAAAGAAGACGAAAAATACTGACATCTTAAAAGATCTGAACATCAAGGAAGATTGGCTAATAAACAGCAACCTTTCTGGAAAGCTGAAATATTTTGGTCATATCAAGCGCCACGACGGACTGGAAACAATTATAGCAGAAGGCATGGTACCAGGAAGGAGGGGCAGGGGCCGACCGACACGAATATGGGCACAGGATATAAATGACTCCTTGAGTGTGAAAGTGCATCAGGCGGGAGAACAGGCGAGTGACAGTTTCTTTCAGACACACTGTGATGAGAGCGACGTTCGGCAAAGGACCTGCTACATGATGATGATGACAAAACTAATGAACTATGAATACCGGCTGAGATGCGCAGAGTTAGCTGAAAATACAATGACTTTGGTGTCAACTGTACATGAGTCAACAAAGAACAAACTGCTCACACTTGACCGTTAACCAAGTTTTCTCAGACAGACTCCTCTCAGATACAGAATATCCGGGACTAACGTTCATTTGGTCACGTTATGTTGCAGTTTAAAACCTGTGTTTTCATGTTAGTCATTTTTCGTTACCTGAATAGTCGTCATGGTTGTTGTGGTTCTTGTTATGTTTCTTCTTTTTCCACTTTTTCTTTTCGGTTCTATCCCAATACCACCCTCCCCCCCCCCCCCCCCAATAGACAGTCGAGTATTTTAGGGTGTGGTAGATAGGCTGCAGGCAGTCGTGGGACCTAGGCTGCACTCTCTTGTGGGACGTAGGTGGATTGGGGTTAGGCCCAGTTCTAGATCTGTTAGGGTAGTTAAAAGCATCAGAAACCCGGGAAACCCGCTCTTACCATCCTCGAAAATATTGGACTGTCTTGTGACGTCATTCTGGGGGAGATATTTTTCTTTTCTTTTGTTTCGCCTTTTCGACTCAAGCCAGACCCTGAAATAATGGCCCCAGGCCGGTTTTTTTTTTTTAAACTACCCTCCAGACTCTGAAAGATGCACCATTCTGATTCCGAAAGACGCAAAAATATCTCGGGACTCGCAACAACCAGTTTGTGAAACCGCCCTGTAAAAACACTTTACCCTATACAGCAGTACATGCGAACCATATCGACACATAAAGTGCATACTACTTATCCAGTCTTCAAAGTTCATACTACTTATACAGTCTTCAAAGTGCACACTACTTATCCAGTCTTCAAAGTGCATACAACTTATCCAGTCTTCAAAGTGCACACTACTTATCCAGTCTTCAAAGTGCACACTACTTATCCAGTCTTCAAAGTGCACACTACTTATCCAGTCTTCAAAGTGCACACTATTTATCCAGTCTTCAAAGTGCACACTACTTATCCAGTCTTCAAAGTACACACTACTTATCCAGTCTTCAAAGTGCATACAACTTATCCAGTCTTCAAAGTGCACACTACTTATCCAGTCTTCAAAGTGCACACTACTTATCCAGTCTTCAAAGTGCATACAACTTATCCAGTCTTCAAAGTGCACACTACTTATCCAGTCTTCAAAGTGCACACTACTTATCCAGTCTTCAAAGTGCACACTACTTATCCAGTCTTCAAAGTGCACACTACTTATCCAGTCTTCAAAGTGCACACTACTTATCCAGTCTTCAAAGTGCACACTACTTATCCAGTCTTCAAAGTGCACACTACTTATCCAGTCTTCAAAGTGCACACTACTTATCCAGTCTTCAAAGTGCACACTACTTATCCAGTCTTCAAAGTGCACACTACTTATCCAGTCTTCAAAGTGCATACAACTTATCCAGTCTTCAAAGTGCACACTACTTATCCAGTCTTCAAAGTGCACACTACTTATCCAGTCTTCAAAGTGCATACAACTTATCCAGTCTTCAAAGTGCACACTACTTATCCAGTCTTCAAAGTGCACACTACTTATCCAGTCTTCAAAGTGCACACTACTTATCCAGTCTTCAAAGTGCACACTACTTATCCAGTCTTCAAAGTGCACACTACTTATCCAGTCTTCAAAGTGCACACTACTTATCCAGTCTTCAAAGTGCACACTACTTATCCAGTCTTCAAAGTGCACACTACTTATCCAGTCTTCAAAGTGCACACTACTTATCCAGTCTTCAAAGTGCACACTACTTATCCAGTCTTCAAAGTGCACACTACTTATCCAGTCTTCAAAGTGCACACTACTTATTCAGCGTTTGAAGACAACAACCAGCCATTGTACGGTACAAAGTCCTTTTTCCGTAGACATCAGTTCTGAATCTTCTTCGCGTTCATCGGCTATAAACTCCGGTGGAAAGTTCGGGTGGTTCGTCCACTTCGGAACTGTAGTTTTGTTTTAGAAGTTCAGTTTTGCGTCCACATTCGTTTTACTGATCTGGCTTTTTTGTAAGCATACTGTTAGTTTATCGCCTCTGAGGCAGATGCACTCCGACTTCAAATGAAACACCCATAATCTATCACCTTTTACCACATTCTTGTAAGGTATGTAGGTACGGGGTCTCCCCCCCCCCCCCCCCCCCCCCGCCCCCCCCCCCCCCCCCCCCCCCCCCCCCCCCCCCAATTCCCCCAAAAATATACTGGGCCTAAGAAAATCATATGGTGAATCATTCCTACATGAATACTTATTTGACCGATATCTATAAACACCTAGTAGTTTCTTCCGTGACTCGGATTAGTAAACTCTCATTTCTTGTTTTTGTGGCTACGTGGCTTAGAGGGTAATGAATGCGCTCAACAGATGCATGTTCCTCACGAACCAGGGTTCAGTGTTCGTGGCGGGCGGCAAAAACACCCCTCATAAAGGAGACTAATATGGGGCTTTCTGAAATGCGCAGATATCGCAGCCTAGCTGTAAATCACATCACAGCCTGCCAACCATCAATTTTAAAGAGAAAAAGAAGACCAACAGAAAGTAGGCAAAGGTTCAACCTCAAACACTCCCTACTTGAGGAGGTTTTCAGGATCAAAGCTGCAAGGAAAACGTGCCCAATCTCTTTAGTGAAACAAATGTCAAAGGACGACTGCCTGCCTCTATCTCCAGGTGTCACTGTGACACCAAAAGCGGGTCGCTTGGTGACAGTTTTCAAACTAGCACGTCTAAGCTGAAGAAGGGCTGGTTACCAAAAAGGAAAACGTAGAATACACAGTCACTGAAGAAGTAATCGGGACGCACCCTGTCACATAGATCTAAATGTCACACACATTTTTCTTCTTGTCTATTTATAGACAACTGGCCGAGAGAATACAGTACAGTACATAATGCATGCAAAGATTTAAAGCCGAAAGAAAAGTATATCAGCAAGCCTCACAATATAACAAACACAAACACAACGTGAACGTTGCGGTTATAGAGCCTTCGTCGGCACAGACATAAATAAAACCACAGGAAGAAGTAACCAGATGCAGCCAGGTGAATGTCGAGCCAGGGCAACGTATGATGCACGCAGAGGCGTAACGGATCGCACCGGACGTCATAGGGGAGTGGGGAATGTTTATAAGTGTATGTTTGGGGGGGGGGGGAGGGGGAGGGAGAGGAGAGGGGCGGTGACAGAAAATGTTCTGCATCGGATACCACCTGACCTTGCTGCAGCGATGGATGCAGGCATATCACAACAGATTTACAAACACTTGGTGCCACCAACTGAAAAAAAAAAAAAAACAAATACCAACCAAATAGATTAATGAAGGCGGTGATACCTGCAGCAATGAACCTCAGGGGCTCGGAATGCTGAAGAAGAAGACTGGCGAATTTCGTTGCTTCGTTTGAACACAACCCAAACGTATTGAATTATAAGTTAATAAATGTATAAATTAAAAAAAATTGAAATCTTTAAATGCTTGAATAATTGTATATTTTATACTAAATATATGTAAAAAGCTGTACATGAAAATATAAGACATCACCTGAAAATTAGCCCTAATGTGCTCTCTCTCTCTCTCTCTCTCTCTCTCTCTCTCTCTCTCTCTCTCTCTCTCTCTCCCCTCCTCCCCCTTTCCCCTCTTTTCGGGTAAAGAGGTCACTAATATGATAATTCCGATGGACCGCTTAGCTGAGTTCATGTTTTCCCATTACTAACAGTCAGTCAGTGCCCACAAATATTTGTACCTTTATTTTTAGCCCGATTGAGAGTAGGATTATAAAGGCCAGAAATAACTGGTCCCCTTGTGTGTGCACAGTGCAAACCGCTCAGTCCGTTACATACACAGGATCACACTTTAGGACAGACTGGGGGGTTATTCGCGGATCATAGCTGGCAAAGTTTCTGACTGCTGGCAACTACAAGTACTGTTGTCACCCTTGGGTGTGTCTGTTCGGGAAAAGTATGTCAACCTCTGGCAGAGAGAGAGAGAGAGAGAGAGAGAGAGAGAGAGAGAGAGAGAGAGAGAGAAGTGTGAGAGATTTACAGAGCAGGAGAGAGAGGTAAAGAGGAGACCCTTCTTTTGGGGTCAAACGACCCTTTCACATTGGTCAAAGACCATCGCTAAATATATTTATTGGTTATAAAGTAGTGACAAAGATAACGGTATGTTGAGGGTCGCCACAACATAAGGAACGGTATTAAAGGATCGCGGCATTAGGAAGGTTGAGAGCCACTGCTATGGAAAAAGAGAGAGATAAAGAAAGAGGCAGAGAAGAGATTGGGAGGTATCGGGAGGATTAACAAACAAAAAGGAGCGAGGAGAATAGGAAGGATATACAGATACATAGGAAACAAAAAGGGGAGAAGGGTATAGATCACAGAAAGTGAAGTGTGTGTTTGTGAGAGATATGCTGACATAAATAGAGATATCGAAAGATAAAAGAAGAAGACAATGAGAGGGTGATGGAAAGAGAGGAAATGCGATAAGGAGGGACACTGGGGAACAATCAGAAGAAGGGAAGATTTAGATAACAGGGAGACAGAAAGAGGTTACTTTGTTGATCTGCCAGTAGTGTTGTCTGTCACCTGGGTTAAAACGGTACGTGAACTTGCTTGTATAAATACGTGGAGTTGTTCGCCATTATCTGTGAAACTGACAGTCAGACCGGTGTTAGTGCTTGCATAATGTGTGCAAATCATCAGTTTAGCACCTAGCAGGTAATTTCACGTGTCACTTGCCCAATTAGCGCTGAGTTTAGTATACTAGCTTATTTGTAAAGTGTTGTGAGTTCAGTTCACACTGAATAGTGACATGTTTGACCTCTGCCACCTGGTTTGTTTTGTTTCGTTTTCCCCTTGTTCTTTAGCTGCTTCGGAACTTTACACCCGCCTAATTTGCATATGAATTCAATGTGTGGGTTCCGGGCCCCAATTATTTTCTTTAAAAAAAAGGAGTTTTCCGTGTGGGTTCCGGGTCCCCATTGTGTGTGTGTGGGGGGGGGGGGGGGTCTATACCCACTGCCTCCCCAACAAGCATGGCGTAGTAGTCGACTAATTAGGGGCTTCCTCTAAAGTCAGAGTGCATCTGCCCGAGCGGCAAGTAATAGCCAATAGCACACAAATACGCCAGTAAAACTGATGTACAGTCAAAATTCGTGTCCTGACACAAAGCCAAAGTCCAAAATGCACGAACAACCAGGATTTTTCGCGGAGGCTTACAGCTGGTGAACAAAGAAGAAAGAGGAAGAGGAGGGTGGGGGAGAACAAACTTACTGCTTGCCTAACACAGCTTTCTTTCGAAGTCGGAGTGCATCTGCCTGAGATGCGAGAAACCAACAGTCTGCAAACAAATAAACCAGACATGAAAACAGATGTGTACGCAAACTCGAGTTCTGAAACCAGACTAAAGCCAGGTATCGGATGAAAACCAGAACTTTCCGCTACAGCTCACAGCTGGTGGACGCTACGAAAATGCATATGAATATATCGGGTGCACAGTGAGAAGAAGTAAACAAAGAATAAACGAACAGGCACTGAAATGAGAAAAAACATGATTAAGGAAACGTAGAAGTCCAAGAGAAACCCATTACATGAACGTTGCTGAGAGAGGCCAGGGATCCTGGACCAGATCCCCCCCCCCCCCCGCCCCATGATATCTAAAGAATCGCATATGATATTCCCAGAGTAGGACTCGTGCGCCCTTTAACAAGATGATGATGATGATGACAATAAAGTGCACGTGCGTCTTCCTATTATCTTTCGTCATTATTTCGGATTTGTTTTGCATCTACCTCAGAGACCCTTATCTCAGAGACTTTGGACTATTTCATAGACTTTGCACTATCTCAGAGACTTTGCACTAGCTCAGATACTTTGCACTAGCTCAGAGGCTTCGCACTATCATGGACACTTCTTGAATTTCTCATAACGGTGCACTAGTTCCAGCATTTTGGAATATCTCAATTCGGCTGAGAAGGGGCGTTAAGGTTGTGAAAAAATCAGATGGATGCCTAATTTGTAAACACTCTCAGCTCGGGTCGTGCGGGGTCATCTGAGGTCTGAAGTGGATGCCGTGTCCGCAGGCCTGTCTGAATTAATCAATGAGGCGACAGAGGGCTTGCAATCGTCACAGTACTGGCTCCGCACTTCCAAAAGAGACAATATCAAAGATATATGCTTGTGCAGATCTGACAGTTCATGCCCGGATCGACATTTTGCTACCATTATAGCCGACCTGTCGGCTCTGGGGCTAAGTCGATGCGAACGCTTCGTAATGCCGAGATGCCGGGTTCCATCCTAGCTGCGGGCCATGTGCCTTGCGTTGGTTTCGACAGTGGTATCAAGAAAATCGACCATCCAGAGAGCAATGGCAAACTACTGGACGTAAATTTGCCTAGAAAAACCACACAACAGCCAGGGGCTGCTGGGGTTGGTTCTGCAACGTCATGTAAAGGATACGCAACTAACCTTAACCTTATAGCCGACCTTGTCGGAGACATCCAAATATTAGCACAAGCGACAAGCATAATCTATTTATTGAATTTCCAAAAAGTCGTTTTGAATCAATACCGAAACAATCACAGGTTTATAGAAGGCAGACTTAAACAGGGTGTTGGAGCTTCGCGTAACTTGAAGAATCCAGTGTAGGGCTATGTGAAGCTAAGAAAGGAAAATCATATAAGTCCGCATACGTTACAATATGCTATAGAGTCGAAAAACCATTAGTTGGACAGAAAAAATTGCTAACACCTTCTTTTTCTTCTGCGTTTGCGCATAAAAGGCGGTTGGCAAATTGTGGTTGCGATGTCTAAGCCTAACATCCAGCACAACCCTAATTAGTCATCTCCTCTTGATTTTCTTGTTCCTTGCAGTATCGAGGTGAAGTATAATTTACAGAACAATGCCTGTTTGTGTGCTTCGTAAATGGGGAACTCATAGGGTCTGTAATTCCCTCTGCCCATCGCTTGCATGGTCGGCCTCTTCATAGTTTCCCACATGGTCTAATCATCACTGCTTGCTGTTGTATACTGTCTCCTGACATTAGCGTTATATGGCCAAACCATTTCATCTGTTGTCTCCTAATGAAATCCAGAGCTGCTGTTACCCCCATTCTGCTTCGGACTTCATCGTTTCTGATATTATTTCTTCTTGTTTTGAGGGGGGTCCCGGAACCAGTGCTTTCTGAACACATGAGCCCGCTGGGAATTCGCACTACATCGATGAAGCAGCTGCAGGAAGTGCAAGAAGGAGGAGGGATGAGGGAAAAGGCCACCGGCAAAGGGACTTCCCCTAACATATACTTTAAAAGGGTAAAAGACGCTTTCCCTGCAAGTGGCTCATCAAAGATATATAGAACTAGACCTATGTTTTCTTACATTCGTAGTCATTATACATGACTGTGATGCAAAGGAAGCAATGTGGTCGACCTAGCAGAAAAACAAAGAGAAAGTTGCAAAGGAAACAACGTGGCCGACCTAGCAGAAAATCAAAGAGAAAGTTGCAAAGGAAGCAATGTGGCCGACCTAGCATAAATCAAAGAGAAAGTTGCAAAGGAAGCAATGTGGCCGACCTAGCAGGAAATCAAAGAGAAAGTTGCAAAGGAAACAATGTGGCCGACCTAGCAGACAATCAAAGAGAAAGTTGCAAAGGAAACAATGTGGCCGACCTAGCAGAAAATATAAGAGAAAGTCGCGGTATACAGTGAAGATCGAAAAACATGAAAAATAACAGGAGACATGTTGACACTTTTAAGCTTTTCACCCCATCTTGTCAGCTGCGAGATTTTGTAGGGAATTCCTAGGGGGTTCCAGGGAAGGACCTATAGTATAAGGAGGTTAGGTTTACGGTTAGTTTCCTCTTCTTCTTTCGTTCGATCGAATAAAAAAAGGTTATTTTTATCTGTAATTCCGTGTCTAGTTTAAACTTCACCGTACTCTGTAATTCATTTAGCGACCCGTAGTTCGGCCTGAACCGGTGTTTCTCTTGGGCAGACCTTACGCAGGGGGATGCGAACTGGGGATATTTTGGGGCGGGTCCTGAAAAAAATCATCTTGGGGTATCGGCAGGGAAGGGTCCTGAAAAGGAGCAACAGTCTCAGTGTAGGCATACTCGTCGGTTAGAGTTAGATTCAGGAAGGCCGACAGGTCAAGGTAACTGACTGCGAAGGCGAAGTCGCGAATTAAGAACAACGCTTGCAAACAGGGCAAAGCGATGACGACGAACGAACGAAAGTAACACATGTTGGAAATGATGACGCAATAGACGACCAAGACACTTAAAACAACCAACACATGACACGCATAAAACAGCAAATTTAAATTTAGAGTTGTAGGGCTACGGTTAAATGAACGCCGACTAAGACTAAGCCTAACCCCCTATACTATAGGACCTAATGGTGAATTTTATAGTAATTCCCTACCAAATCTCGCAGCCGACGAGATGGGATGAAACAGCTGAAAAGAACCGAAATTAGCTGCTACATTCTCTACTGTTATGGGTACACCCTTCTTCTCCTCCGTACCTACATGCTCAATTCTAATTGAACCCTTTGAAAATTAAAGCTGATTCGTTAATTCATTCTCGGTTAAAAGAATGTCAGAATCACTTACAACACTAGACTGAAACTCTGTTAAAAGCCAGTGGTTTCTTAAGAAAGGCAACAAATTCAAATCAACTCAGGTGATCTAGTTAGAGATAACAGAATCAATCAAGCAATGTACACACACAACCACAGGCTAATTCAATACGAACAAAGAACATCTAATCAATATAGGGTTCGGTCCTAGAAAGAGTATAAAGTACGGAAATCTCCAACAAGGTCACAGCAAACAGAAGAACGGCTTCAAATTTTGCCCCACGGCTCTTAGTCAGGCAGGATCCAGGCGAAAGGACGCGTTGAGGCATCTTACGCAATGACACATGCCACAAACAATTATACATTTCTATGACATGAAGGCAACAACAATAAGGCAGACATAGAAGCCAACGAGAACTGCAGATCGAATAAAGAAATTAACAGGATTCGGTCAAGATACGGCGGTATTATGACAGGAAAAGAAATTAGCTGTATACAGACAAGACCAAGCATCTCTAGAGCAGAAAAGAAATTAACTCTACAAATTCAGAATTTGAATATGTTCGGGCATGCTATCAGAAAAGGAAGATAAATTAAACGCTTTTTATTCAAAGCGAAACAGTTCTTGCTTCGAATATGAAACTGGTAAAGCGATGGCTGAATACTGACTGCAAGAAAGTACAACAGATGCTGAGCAGAAACTGCCATTTGAGGATACACTGCAGCATGGTTTGAAGATTTACTTTCTAGAGATGTGGCACCAACATCCCGTGACTGTTCTTACGACATGTATAATGAGCTATACAATATATATTCTGTTCTGCCTGCCTTGTCTCTCATTCACACTAGAGACAGATACAATCTGAAAAGTGAAAAATATCCGAAGAGGTCCAGCTAAAGAGCTACAGTAGGACAACACAAGTGATTTAGATACACAGATGGATATACACAAAGACAGACAGATATAAAGAGAAACAGACAGACAGGACAGACAGACAGACAGACAGACAGACAGACAGACAGACAGACAGACAGACAGACAGACAGACAGACAGACAGACAGACAGACAGACAGACAGACAGACAGACAGACAGACAGACAGATAGACAGATAGATAGATAGATAGATAGATAGATAGATAGATAGATAGATAGATAGATAGATAGATAGATAGATAGATAGATAGATAGATAGATAGATAGATAGATAGATAGATAGATAGATAGATAGATAGATAGATAGATAGATAGATAGATAGATAGATAGATAGATAGATAGATAGATAGATAGATAGATAGATAGATAGATAGATAGATAGATAGACACATATGTGTAGGGGGACTTCGACTATTTATTCTCCTCCTCACTTATATCCTGCTTATCGCTGATACCGAAGACAACTTTAAAAAATCAGACATCAACAATCATGATTTTTGGGGAAACATAAGAAGAAAAACCAGCTCCACTTGCGTGGTCTCGAGGCATGGTGTCCGCCTCGAGTGCTAGACAGTGATGGTAAATGTTGCCCTTAATCAAATCAGTATGTGCTCCTTGCAGACTTATTCATGTCTGCTAATATTTTTACTTTAAATCATGCAACTCTTCTACTCCAAGCAACGTCTGAGAAGATAAGCTGCAAGATTTAAAAAAAAAAAACGGACAGCCTAAAAAATGGACTGACAACATTAAAGACGCATAAACGCTAATTATTTCAGTCGCTGAGTATGGTGTGGGCCTGCTCACTTTATCTAACAGCCAAGTAGAGAAGTTGGGATATATGCAACATGTGTTCATTGTAACGGATTCACGTAGTATGCTTTGAAAAATAGAACCTGGCTTCCTATGCTTAGAGTGGCTTTCTTCGCTTGACAAGACTCTGATCAGGAGAACATCGTGGATTTTATTACCATGTTTTTCGGGTGTGCGGGGCAATGAGCACACTGATAGACTGGCTGCTGTCATCCCTCTAGGAGCTGCGCTACGTTATGATAACGTTGAAACGGTTAAGTCTCTCTGAGATCAAATAAAGACACTGCAACAGAACAGACCGAGCATCAATACATCGACAGATTAATTCAGTGTGGAATGTGTGGAATATCTGGAAGATATTCAACATTGCGGTGAAAACATAAGCTGACTTTTAATCATGCTGCAACAGTTACTATTAGTAGATTCAGTCTTCGTTGGCTACCGAAGAAGGAGCACCCAAAAAAACACTAAGGGTCGGACTACAAATAGGTTATGAAAAGACAAATATTTTGAAGACACCCTCGACAGAACAGGAAGATGTAACGCTTCAGACAAAGGTAATTATAGTAAAAGATCAGTCTGCTTATTTAGGTGGTAATTTTGATAGTCAAGGAAAGGACATACATTGGCAATTCAGCAGCAGCTGTTATTGGCTTGATCAAAATATGGAACTCTAAATTGTATAGTTTTAACAACCAAGTCACATATTTTCAATTCTAAGGTTATTTCAGTGTTAACATATACAAGTTAGAATTGGAGAACCACTGAAGTTAGGGAATGAAAGTTGAATGCATTCAAAAACTTATGGCTGAGACAAAAATGTGAAGGTAAAATGGGATGAAAAAAGGAGTGAAGAAATAAGAGAAATATCTGGGTGACCACTAGTGTTGACAGTTATTAGACAGAGAAGATAGAGCTACATTAAAAAATCATTAGAAGAAACCAGCAGGGAATCACCAAACAGGCATTAAAATGGGAAATAAAGGGATTAAGGAAGCGAGAACACTCAAAAGAAACCCTAATATGAATGCTGATGAGATAGGCCAAGGCTGCTGGACTGGATTCCATTCATGATATTTTACTGAGTGCACGGGATATTAGGGAATGGAGGTATAGACTACCCTATGTGACATATAATGGCACAATTGGGTAATGAATGATTGTTATATTTAGGGTGCAGTGTTATATTTAGGGTGCAGTGTTGCATTAATGGTGCAGTGTTATATTTAGAGTGCAGTGTTGCATTAATGGTGCAGTGTTATATTTAGGGTGCAGTGTTATATTTAGGGTGCAATATTAAATTCCTGCTTTAACTAAGTGTGTCAGTAACACAGGAGTAGATAAAATAAAAAGCTAAATAAAATGCTATACACAAGAGAACAAAAATGAGAAATAGGAGACAATAAAAGTAAGAAAAAAGACATGGAACAATTAGTATTATAAGAAAGGATAGTCTGTTAACAGGTGTCTGTAGGTAGCTTTCATAATGTACTGTTTATTTCTAGTTGGTCTTTTTGAGATGGAGGTAAAGAAGCAGGATTTTTCCCCCCAAAACCAGTATATGAACTGTTCTTGTATGTAGATTCTAAAATGGATCTAAAAAGGAGATTACAGAACACAATATTGACAATCTTGTCTGTCTAGTGTATGATCAACCCTTTGTTTATTACTCTGCATAACCTACATTAGTCACTGGTAGAAACGGACAGTAAACATCAACACCTCCCCCCCCCCTCTTGAAAAAAGACAAAAATAGTGACAGCCCAGTGGAAGAATGAATTAAGTTCAACCCCACCAGACCCACACAACGAGCGATAAACACCCGGTGACACAAATAGGACCCCTGATAGCAGCCATTGTAGGGCTTTAAAATAACGAAAAATGTTACCCTACACTGGGACTGCAATTTGATAACCAGTGGAAGATGCTCTCATTGGGACTCTTAATATGGTATCCGTTGAGGTAAACTGTTGCCTTTGATGCTGCAATTCTTTCTTATGTTTTTTTTTTTTTTGGTATGAGGCATTTTTATGAGGCTGCTTAAACTTGATTTTTAGCTCTTTAAAAAAAGCAATTTCTGATTGACTATCCCACTAGATCTCTAGCCTCCACAAAATATGATGCTGCCTCGACCCCTGGACCATGTGAGATGGTAAATGAAGAGGGTGGAGCAGAGGGCTCCACTGATGAGTTACCCGCACAGACCGGTTGTTCTAGTCTCTAAGCTTTTGTAAACATGTTTAGTTACAAAGCACCAGCGCCACAACGTATAACTGCAATAATCGTTATAACTCTTTCACATATACAGAGAGTGAACAAATGGTCAAATATTTGGGCACTCCTAGCAACGGCGACCCTAGGAGCGCAATCCATTGTAAGTTCACATTACTATAAGTGTGGATCCTAGGGGACGTAATCCATTGTTTATGCACACAATATGAATTTTCTTTCAAATATAATATAGTTTGAGCCTGGGGTAGGAGCCTGTCCTACTACTAGGCGCGTCCACCAGGTGGCGGATGGTGTTTCCACCTCTAGATATAGAGGTTAGCCACGAATATATTGAATTAGTGGCCGTGGACCAAAACAGGTGATGGTCATTGAGAGGAGGCGAGTTAGTTCGTGGGACAGCTAACTTTATAAAATACCTCAAAACTCTACGACATGGCCATCCGCGTGTAAGAGGTGCCATAACCTCTCTCCCCCCCCCCCCCCCGCATTGCAGGGTAAGTTTCTTTAGACACAGGCTATTGGAGTCAAACCATATACAAACCGGCGGAAGACAAGGGGAAACCACCGCTGAACTATCCCAAGAAAATCATGCCTCAAAATAATACATATTCAGATAACGACGTGAATGGGGATTCCGGTGGAATCACCTCGTCCGGTAGGGAGCATCGGGTGATACCCGACCGTCATCCAGCTACTGTAGAAAAAGTAAATGGTAACCACTGGAAAGATCTGTGGAAGGAGAGATAGAGGAAGACAACGAGAGAAGATGCTTGGCAGTCTTGTTGCATGTCATAGAGGTGTGTCGGCACACGAACTGATACATGCTGCAGGAGATCGCAGATTATGGAGAGGCACGATCGCCCACGCCAGTCGGCAAGACACCTGATGATGATGATGATGATGATGATAGTTTGAGATTTGGATTAGGGATAGAGCTAAGCCTAACCAGAAAACTAATCCTAACGTGAAGCAATATTAAATATTACAGAACATTACTATGTGAACGTACACAAACTATTGATTCCGTCCTCTTGGGTCGCCGTTGCAAGGGGTGAAAAAATACGTCTTCGCGATGTAGCACAGTCATACTTTAAACTATAATACAGCAATGCATACAAAAATAAACACGGAAGTGAACAGAACAGAGATCGAAAGGACATGAGTTTCCCGGCGGGATAATCACTTATGTTTGTGTTTTGTTTAATGTTACCCTAAACCAGCTATTATAAACTACTACAACATTTGTAAACAGCTACGAAGTCATGTTTATACGAAAAATTTCACAAATTGTCCCTACGCAATGACAACACAGCGTTAGGTTATATTTATAATCATATAAATAATGTGGACACACACACTACACACCCAAAAAAATATGTACTACATAGTTTATTGCTTGGGACATTTCCTTGTATCTTATCAGGTGCATTACTACACAGTCTGGTGTCTGCATTAATTAAATTTACAGTGGGGAAACTCTGCTTTGAAATATTTAAAACTAAAAGAGAAGAGAAGACAGAAACATTAATCGCCAGTTTGGTTCACTGTGTCCACATTAAATCAGTTTAAATTCAAAATTGAGACAGGGAGAGAGAAAGCAAAACTTGAAATCTCTCTATAACAGTATTAACAGTAACGTTTCTGTCGTCAGCGGTAATTTTAGCACTCAAGAAAGTTACTGAAAGCTTTAAAATAAGTAACAAATAGTTATATTTAAATTGATGTCACTTACCTTGCTTCGCTTGCAAATTCCTCTGGGACAAGAAATGATAAAACTTTAAACGAAATTCCCAGAAAAATCAACGTCAAATATTTATGAATATTTCTTACTGTGGTCTCCCAACTCCCAGCACAGACCGAACTAACGTTCCCCCACAAGCCCTCAGTCTCACCACAACTGATGCTACTAATATGAGGAAACACGTTACACGCTTTGTATAAACGCCAGCCCTCGCAGGCAAACCTTGGCCCCACTTTGGCCTCTTGTAACTGGCTGCTTTGGTGTATTCGGGTCACCACACGGTGACGGGCGAAATTGCTCGCTGTAAAAATTATCCACTCACTTCCTTCATCTCTGCTAATTGGAACTTCAAATCTACTGCATGTAATGTATATATATAAAAAAAATGTAAGTTATAAAATCAATACTATAATTTGCTTATTATTATTTTCCAAGTTCTTGAATTATTACATATCGCAAATGATTTTTTTTGTTGGGCAGACGAAGAAAATTAGGAAGTTATTTTATTCCAATATCGTTGGGTGACGCCCTTTTAAATCTTCACGCTGTCCTTAAAAAAGGGGGTTGTAGATAATGTATCCTGAGACTTCAGCGAATATTATAGTGTATGTCAAAGACACTTGAGCGCAGTTTACCTAGGTTGTATAATCTGATACAAATAAGGCAGCTGGTAATAAAGACACAGTGTTTTATATACTAGATAGTTTAGTTTAGTTTAACTTAAATTATTACACTGGCGTCGGTGGCGTAGGCGTTGGGAACGAGGTGCCGAGTTCGATCCCAGCTGCGAGCCTTGCGCATTGTGTTGGTTTCGACAATGAGTCCTACTTTTTTCGGAACACTGACAATGTCCACTACTATTTTCGAAACACTGACACTGTGTACTTCTTTTATCTAAACGCTGATAGTGCGTGCTACTATTTTCTAAACAGTGACAACGTATCCTGCCATTCTACCGAAGGCGTGGGTGGTTTGACGTAGAAATAGTCTAGGCATGTCTCTAAGACCCGCTGAGTCACAGAATATGAATCAAAACCTATCCCCCATGAAGTGTTTTGCGTTTGTTTTGTTTACACTGACATATTTTCAGATTTATAATAAAGATGATATGTAATAACTCTTTTATTACCAGAAGTGATGAACAGAAGATGGTAGAATTGACAGAGAAATAGAAACCAGACGTCAGAAAGCAAGTGCACTTATAGGCTATACCAATTGTCACCATTATTAGGACATCCAAGCATAACTATGAGTGCAAAGAGACAGATTATTAACAGCATATTCATTCCAACATTAAGCTACCAGAGCCAAACATGGACACTATCTAAAGTCCATATACGCAAAATCACCACCTGCGAGATGAGGTGCCCGAGAAAAGCAGGCTTCCTAACCATCCGAGATCACGTTAATAATGAAACTATCAGGCAAACTGTGAGAACGACACCTTGTACTAGATTTATCGAGAAACAACAGATAAAGTGGTTTGGCCATCTCGTTAGAATGCAGCAAGATCAGGTAGCATCACAAGCACTACATCTCAGAAGATCAGCTACAAGAGCAAGAGGACGGCAGCGGAAATATGGATTGACACCATTAAAGATACTCTACGCCTTCACGGCATGACAATAGCCAGTGGCAGCAGACGTGCACTGGATCGCAAATTATTCCTCCCCACGACGCTTAACGGCAGAAGATGAACAGGGAAAGTCTTTCAGCAGCCTACAACCAGTAGGCCTTCTACAGATCCATTGTCAAAGGAAGTTTTCCCACGCTTTTTGGTATTTGGTAATAAATAAACGGGGGAAAAAAAAAAAGGGGGGGGGGGGTTGAGGCTGTAGAATCATTATATACAAGAAACAAACAACAATTTATTGACTGGCACTTATAGCAAGAAGTAGAAAGACTGAAGGACACTTTAGAAAATATAACAACCGAGAGCTAAAGTTACCGTGTTGGAAATACTTGTCAGTTTACTGTCTGTTTGGTATATATCTTCTTCTGTACTTTCACTGGCTTTAAACTCCGGCAGAAATTTATGGTTGTTCGTCCACTTCTGGACTCTAGTCTTGTTTCAGAACTGAGTGTTGAGTGCACATCCGCTTACCAGATCTAATTTAATTGTATGCAGATTGTTGGTTCCATGCCTCTCAGGCAGATGCACTCTGCCTTTGAAGGATGCCCCCACTTAGTCGACTCTTACGACATGCTTTTAAGCAGGCATTGGGTTTTATTCTTGTTTTCCTCCACAATGGGCCCTCAGAACCGAAACGGGGATTTAGTATATATATTGTTGGTTATACGGTGGTAGTCCCGTAGGTGGAACTTCTCACGATTTTGCCCGCACGGCGCGAGTTACTTTCCCGCCCATTCATGCCATGGCCGGTCTCACAGCCTGTTCTATCCTGTGGATGTGTTATGAGATGTCTTCGTGCGGCGTTCGCTTGCCGTATATAATGTTTGTCAGAAGCTGTGTTGTTGTAATTCTCTTTTAAGCGCCGCAGGCGCCTGTTTACATGTAAGAAGTTCTGCAGAGGAAAGCAATGAAGGCGCGACTGTTCGTGAGAATCGAGACTAGGATGTTTTTGTATTTATACATTCCTTGAAGTTGCACCCCCCCCCCCCGCCCCGGGAGCTGCTGATAGAAAGCATTAAAAAATCGCTGTTTCAATTGTTTATGAACAGTCGAGGAATTAGCACAACGTGGTATTATTCACGTAAATGATCGGTGACTGCATGATAAAAGAGATAAAGGTTACATCGTTGAAAATCAGGAACAGATGACACCCTCACGACATAAAACAGGCCGTGCGGCCCGCCGCGGCACGAATGGGAAGGGAAGGAACTCTCGCCGTGGGGACAGGTTTGTGATATGTACTCCGTAGGTTTGCCATACATATAATGTTATTATCATTCGTGTGCAATATACAAGACTTTAGCGCCCCCGTCCCCTACCTCAGAAAACTGTCTCAGTGACGACTCGCCTGAATGTATTATTGTAAAACAGCATTACAGTTATGGAGAGGCATATCGCGAATAGTCTAGACATTTCTTGAACACTTAGTGACTATTGGCAAACCGTGTGTAAGATAAGCAAGAGGAGAATACATGTATTAAATACCCAATAATTTGGCGACAACCAATAACGGTAGCAAGAACAGAGAAATCATTTAAATTTAAAAAAAAAAAGCGAAACTACCTGGAGACCCAAGGTACTTGAAGACCCCCTAGTTATGTGTGTGTGTATGGGGGTGGGGGGGGTAGTAGGGGGGGGGGCGTAAGATCCCAATAATGTTTAGGCAAAGGGAGAAAGATAAAGCGATTGAACACTCTATCTATTTCTCTACCTTCCTTTACCCAACCAGGACATCACACAAGCGATAAACACCCGATGACACAAAGTGCCACCATGTGGATAACGATCACCCGTAGAGAGGCCCCTGGCAAGAGCCAGAGTAGGGCTTCAAATAAAGAAAAATTGCACCCCATAATGGGATGTAACTTAAAAAAAGAAAAAAAAAAGGTTATTGAACACCCAATCTTCTGTGGCCCTCATTCCATAATTTATTTCAAGAACGGATGCCTAATAAAAAATCTATAGGAACCGATGAAACCGCTGCCACCACACGGAGACGATCTCTTTGTCAGGATTTGTTTACACATTTCATATTATTGAAAACATTTATTTTTTGATTTGTAATTCAGCACCTAAAAACAAAAATAAGCTCCTCCCTTGATGCTGATATCGAAATTAAAAAAAAAAAAAGTAAACTTCTCGTCCTTTTTAGGATACATTTTTCGTTATTTGAAGCCCTACTCTGGCTCTTGCCAGGGGCCGAAATATAGCCTGGCCATAAATATCGCCTAAAGTCTGAACGCGGTTTCTGGGACCTCTCCACGGTGATCCTCACCCGCATAGTGGCACTTTGTGTCATCGGGTGTTTATCGCTTGTGTGATGTATTAGCGGGGTAGAAAGTCAGTCAGTCCTTATCGAAACCAACTCAAAATGCTCTGTAGCAATGAACGCCGACAAGTAAGGGAAGCAGCACAGAAATTATTTCATTTGTAAAATGTTTGGAATTGTCTTCCCTGTAAAATGATCCGCCTAATCCCTGTGTAAATTGTAAGCAAAAGCACACGATAGGATGGGGATATGCACACATTCAAAAAGCTTACATAATGGACTGTTTCCTGAGGCATTTTTAAATTCTCTTACTTCACTCCAAAACGCTTCCGTTTCTATTTTGTTTGTCCAGTCAACTAAGTTTATTTTTGTTAACTGATATTCTGCTTCTGCCACACTATTATTAGTAGCCCCGGGTGTTTATCGCTTGTGTGATGTCCTAGTGGGGTAGAAAGTCAGTCAGTCAGTCAGTCTATAACACTTTCCCTAGCGTTAATATCTTAAATTTCGTCCTTTTCAGGGCGAAATTTTTCGTCATTTGAAGCCCTACTCTGGCTTCTGCCAGGGGCCGCAATATAGGCAGGCCATACATATGGCCAAATGTCTGAACGCGGTTTCTGGGACCTCTCCACGGCGATCCTCATCCACATTGTGGCACTTTGTGTCATCGGGTGTTTATCGCTTGTGTGATGTCCTGGTGGGGTAGAAAGTCAGTCAGTCAGTCTATAACACTTTACATTTATCCAATACTATCTTACGTCCCTTTTAGGACGAAATTTTATGTTTTTTGAAGCCCTACCTTGGCTTTTTCTAGGGGCCGCAATATAGGCAGGCCATAAATATGTCCACTTGTCTAAACTCGGTTTCTGGGACCTCTCCGCGGTGATCCTCACCCACATGGTGACACATTGTGTCATTGGGTGTTTATCGCTTGTGTGATGTTCTGGTGGGGTAGAAAGTCAGTCTGTAACATTATGATATTTAGGTATGTCCTTTATTGGCTGAAATATGTTTGCTCACAGAAAAGAGTGACATATTTTCAATACATCTAAATTTTCAGGAAGTCTCTGCTTTAATTGCTTGAACAATGAGATAAGGAAATCTTGACAGCGTTTTCTTAAGTTGTTCTCATCACTTTCTGTTAACAGTCCTTTGTTTTTAAATCATCATTTTTTTTAAATTCGATTTGATATCCAAGGTATGGCTTGGGAGCCAAATAGCTCTCTCTAATGCAAGTGAGCAAATCAGCTTTAGAAGTTGGCAATACCAGAAAGTGAGATTGTCAAGTAATTTAACTTGATCAACATGTAGTATTTCAGATGTAAATCACTTTACACTCTCTCTTGTTATTTTGAAGATTGTCTTTAACTCCAACTATTGGTTCTGAATTCTTTCAACAGCTGGTTGAATTGATACCATCTACTTTTGCAATCTGACATAATTTTCAGAGGTGCGAAACCATCATTTAATGCTTTATATAAGTTATTATATTGCCGTTGTCTGACAGATGATTTATAAAACCATTTATGTGTTTCAGCAATAAGGTATTCCAAAGAACTTGGTAAACATTCAGATGAAGCATGTGATAATGCTAGCTGCAAGGAATAACACACACATCTTTTTAAGGATTAAAAATGGGATATCTTCCCTTAATTTAGTACAAACACCATACTAATCATTACCGAGGCATTAAAGGTACCAACTGCAGCCAAGTTCTTCAAGTCTAATTGTTTGCTAATTAAAAAATGTTTCTTCAGTTCCTGGACTATACTTTCTACATCACACTTTTCCAGTTGGACTAGTCCAAGATATGTAGAAACTACTTTGTCTTTACTGTTTCTGTAATATATAATACACACACCAAGCACTTTCAGTACAGAAATATCATTCGATTCGTCTAAAAATAAACTATATTTATTTGTAGAAATATCACTGCTCAAATCTTTTTGAAAGTGAAAAAATAAAGTATTTTTTATAATATGTGCACACTTGCTGCGATGCAGTTTTATGTCATCAGTAACTTTATTGTCAGAAATTGTGTTTTCAGAGAAATTAATCATATGGTCACAGTTTGAAATTGCATAGTGACAACTTAAAAACTTTGCGACAGATTTTCAACTTTTGATCGGTTTAGTTCTGAAGACAGATGTCAGCGGTGAAATATCTTTGAATAAAACTGCAGTGTTATGCTTTTTAGTCTCTGCATTACATCTTGTATTTTGGCTTTAATTTCACACTTGCAGTACTTACAAGGAGCCTTAGGAACTGCCATCACCCAGGCTTTAATTTTGTCATCATGCAGCCACTCTTTCCGAAATTGTTGCTCATACTACTTTACTTTTGGCACACTGAAAGATTTTTCAAAGTGAAAGACCCATAAACTTATGTAGGTGAGCAATTATTTAAAAAAAAAAATCACATGAAAAATAACCACAATTTCAACATCACATATAGGTAGTTCACAACACATTGAAGATACAGTTCAAACACATTTAGTGTGGTTTATTCGCGCTCTCAATCAGTACCGAGGCTGCCAGATTGTTGAGCTTTGACCCCAGTGAGTTCAAAGTCTAAGTTATCTCAGGTACCACAATGTATGTGCCCAGATCAAAACACAAATGTGTAATATTTCATACGGTAATTATTATACTGACACTAAAGGGGGAAAAAATCGATAAAATATTGAACTCCAAATGAAAAACATATAGAAAATGTAGACGTCAAAAACAACATCTAGGTGCAAGAAAAAAAACACATCAATATCTGGATGTAAAACATCCAAAGTGGCAACACTGTCTAGCTCATTGTCCAGCGCATGCTCCTAGTGAAGTCCGGCATATAAACGGGAGAATCAAGTCCCTCAGCTAACTGGAGTTACGCTAGAATTGCGGCCACCCATGACACAGGTGTCCCTTTTTACGCTCGTCACAACAAGGTCTTGCAGTGATGAGCTGTGATGTGTTGTAGGCAGCACATGAGTCTTTATGGAAAAGTTCAGTTCTGAATTCCGTAGTTTACTTGATTTTTCCTCTGCTTTCATTTACTTTTCTGTCCTTATCTGTGTTGTACGTATTATATTATGTATTATTATTCTGTATTCAGATTTGTCGGTGTCCAATCATTTCCAGTTCGTTAAGATTAGATTGTTTGTAAATGTGGTGTTGTTTGGTCAGATTCATTACTGTTATATTTTGACTATGGTAGGTTTGCTATCTAGTAGTGAGGAGGTCAGGCCAAGTTGGGCCCAGGTATAGTTATTATTGCAGTGGGAATCATAATTTGAGTCGCCTCACCACCTGGAGTGATGTTGGATGGTTGTTGAAGCTACGGAGTACCTTTTAGACCACCATCTAACATTATGTCACTTCAGAGTGTTTTTTATTACTAGGGGAAACCCTGACAAAGACACACGACAGGCACGTCATGTGACATATATAAACATGGACTTCTTCTTCAGGTGCGTAAATCCTGCAAAAGGGTTGTTGCGATGTTTTCCGGCTCATCATCATCATCCTCAGGTGCCTTGCCGACTGACGTGGGCGATCATGCCTCTCCATAATCTGCGATCTCCTGCAACATGTATCAGTTCGTGTGCAGACACACCTCCATGCCATGCAACAAGACTGTCAAGAATCTTCTCTCGTTGTCTTCCTCTATCCCTCCTTCCACAGATCTTTCCAGTGGTCACAACATGTTCTATTTTCCATCTTTTCATAACATGGCCGAAAAATTATGACTGTCTCCTTCTGATGTCTGTGATAAGCTGTCTTCGGGCTCCCGCCTTTTTCAAAACCTCTTGGTTGCTCTTTTTTGGCTGTATAATGTATTCTAAGCATTCTTCTGTAAAACCACATCTCTGAGGTCTCAGGAAACTGTATGGCCTGCCTACCAGTTGTCCAAGATTCAGAGCCATATGTTAAAACTGGATGTATGTAGCAAACAAGAATTATTTTTCCAACTCTCAATGACAAGGCTATATTGCACAAGGTGTTCTTCATTTTATAAAATGCAGTTTTCCGGCTCAACACATCTGACTTCAGCAAACCCCAAATCTAGCTGGAGTCGCCGTGGCCGAGCGGCTAGACGCTCGCCGTGAATCGCAAGGTCGTAGGTTCCCTCCCTGGCGGAGCGAACCCACCAAGGTCAAAAATGAGCTTGGCTCCCAGGTCAGCCTAGCCTTGAGTGGGTACCGGCTGCAGTCCCGGGAAGTAAAAGCGGCGGGCGTGATGCTGACCACATCACCCATGTTGTGCCGATTGGTCTTTAAAACTATAGGTCTAGTCCTATATGCCCTATACGCCTCAAGGCGTGGAAAAGGGTCCTTTACTTTACTTTACTTACTAAATCTAGCGTTTTTACAAGTCCCAGAAACCCCCGCTATGTTATATACATACACTGCCTTATCTAATACCGAAGCTGGCCGTGGTTATATACTACAGCCCCCGACAGGAGCCGTAGTGGGGCTTTAACATAACGAACAATTACGCCCCATGTTAGGAAGCAATTTTTTTGTGTAATCAGGTCTTTCATCAAATATGATGGATTTTGCTCAAATTTTTACCTACTTCGACTTTGTGACACGAAAAATGTTAATGAATTAAAAGAAAACCATTATTTAATTAGAT
This sequence comes from Candidula unifasciata, assembly GCA_905116865.2. NCBI lineage: Eukaryota > Metazoa > Mollusca > Gastropoda > Stylommatophora > Geomitridae > Candidula > Candidula unifasciata. The sequence goes on along the minus strand of CAJHNH020001304.1, from coordinate 9,776 downwards.
CAAAAGTTTTCAACGTTTCTTACGATAGCTAAATCGCCCTCTGCTTGCTCTCCCTTTTTTTTTTTTTTTAGTTAACAATCTAAAACTGTCACGTTTGCCTGTAGCCGGCTGATGAATGGGCCAGGTAAGCGTATTTTAAGAACTTCCTGATGTACGCCCATGGGCCGTCGGAACGTTGTGACTCGGGCAGTTGGAGCGCCCCTCCCTCCGCCCCTGTTTCAACACATTTCTAGCGTGCGAGTGTAACCCTATCCCCTCAAAACTTTTAATTTGCACTCAGCCCTCCCATAGAAGATTCTCAAGGGGAGCTAAGCGCACCCTCCTCCCGCCCCACCCATGTATAGGTTCTCCTTTTAAGCATTTGTTTATACATGTCCTATTAGTTACAATATATTGTTACATTTATTTGGTTTTAAGCTTCTTATAATTTTCTAGGCACACCGCGTGGGTGGAGTTGGTCAAAGTCTTGTTCATGAGCGCTGAAATAATGTTAATTTTTCAATTGCAAATCTTGCTAAAACGAACTGTCTTAAGAAGTACACTGTCTTAGCGTGAACACAATTTAAGTTCTAACAGGGATGCATTACTGTGGCCAGTACTCGGTTTACCACGAACTGGTTAACGCGAATCCGATTTTCAGTCACTTGGAATTAGTGTTAACAAGGTTTTACTGTATTATTAATATTGTTGTTAATATTATTATTATTGCTTCCCGTGCGGCTTCCAGGGCTTTATTGGGGGGGGGGGGGGGGGAAGAGACCTGCTGCCCCACTAGCAAGCATGTCGTGAAAGTAAATTAGCTGGGGATGTTTACTTTGAAGTGGGAGTGCAATCAGTGAAAGAAAACTCGATACACTATCAGTGACATTTCAAGATATTGGGTTTAAATACCATCTTCCTCGTTTAGTTCTGAGCTCCACTTCAAAGGAAGGAGAGGGGGTATAGAAGCACTGCCTCCCTACCAAGCATGTCATAAGAGTCGAGGAACCAACATACAAAGAGTCAGATCTCTAAGACGAATGTGCACACGAAACTCAAGTTCTGAAAAAAAAAACTAAAATCTAAGAACCACCACAACTTTCCGCCGGTGTTTACAGCCTGCAAACGCAAAGAAAAAGCAGAAGAGAGACAAGAAGAAGAAGAGGAAGAAAATTATTACGCACTTAAACAGGACTTAGGCCCCGTGAGGGCGCACACCCCTTTACCCCAACTCCCCGAAAATTTTTTGTTGAAGGTGATGCCTCTATTGACTTTTGTACAACAAGAACGATGTCGAGAGGGCAAAACACATTGATGTCAACGACTTCCTTGGAACAGCAAGTATCTGTAGGAATTACCTCTACGTCGATCTGTGTTTGTTGCCAACAGGCTGCGAGGTGAATGAAGTGAACTCCAGAGGCTAGAAGATAACTATCTATCTGTCTGTAAGGTTAACTCCTCCCCCTTATAGGTTCTACAGAAGATGATATAAGCCACGCCCCAGAAGTACCTTGCAGATCAAATTAGCTAACAAGTGGCCTGTCACTAAAGGTGAACGGCCTTGACCAATGTTTCGACATTCTTATTGGCAAACAACTGTTCTCCCGAGAATTTCACTGACATGTGTGAAACTCCAGCCACTGGTCGCCACCGTGTCTAGAGTTGTCGAACAGACCACTTAATTCCCCTGATCAAGTCTGATCAAAAGGCCCCACTCCGTCTGTATTATGTAACATTTATGACACTAGGTTCAGCTCAGGGGAGATAATCTCAGATGTTTTTGTTTTTTTTTAATCGATCACCGGCTGTGAATTCCAGTGGAAGGTCCCGGTTAATCGTCCGCTTGGACTTTTGGCTTTCACCTGGACCTGATTTTTGCGTGTACAACCTTTTTTTCATTTCCCTGCCTCATGGGCAGCTGTACTCCGACTTCGAAGGAAGACGTCAGGCCTATTTCTAGGTTGACTGTGGCCATTGTTTTGTGTGGGTCGAGACGTTGCCTGATTTGTGTGGTGTCCACTTTGTTTCCTCCGCAGGTATTGCCCTCGGAGTACCCCTTTGGGGCAGCCCCCTGTGGAACAGTTAGCCCTCAAGGGAAGGCAGGGGCAGATCATGGGCATTCCCCGCCATCCAAGGAGGCTTCCATGCATGCAGAGCCGGCACATGGCGCTCTGGTTCTGGGCTCACCCAAGGAATCGTCACGTCCTGCACATGCCTGCTTAACCTCACGACCGTATCAGGCCTCCCGCTCGACAGGGGCTGCGCCCTCTGGAAGTCAGCGGTGAGCAGCCCGTGGGTTTTGGACTTTTGTGACCACACAGATAGGTACATTCTTTTTTCTTCGCAAGTTAGATTTCTTTGACGAGCCGTTAGCCCGACAGAATTTTACATCCTGCATCAGGCATATCGTTATCAGTTTTGTCCCAACACTCGGGCGAGTGGGGTCTTTGGGTGTGGACATTCGGTCTTTTTCAGTTCAATACAAATTTTGATGGTCAGATTTTGATCCGTATGATCTAGTTTTGTCGGACAATTAGGATGGTTGCTGTTGTGGTGTACCTCAGCGCGGTGACGACGACACTGGGGGTTAACCGAGGATGTACAAGGATGGCCAGCCTATGGATGGTTGCTGTTGTGGTGTACCTCAGCGCGGTGACGACGACACTGAGGGTTAACAGAGGATGTGCAGTGAACAATGTTCTCTTTACTCCGCAGTCTTTTAACCAAGGGTTGTAATTTTGGCTGTACGTTTGGCAAACCTACTCATGTTCCTAATGAGTTTTGATAACATTTTTCACCCAAGCGTTTGGGGGCGGGCTGATGAGAGCCACAAGGACACATCACCTCTGGGGGCCGCCGAACTCCGAGATCCCCTGACGTCTCTGTTAATGCTCATTTGAGACATTATCCGTGGCGCACGACGAGGACGTGCTGTAGGGGTCTTGCGTGAGGTTCCGTACAACCAGGATAGTTAAGGACTGGCGCCCGGGTGACGTACGGAGTATCTCCTTATACACATCATGTTGGACTTAACTTCCCCTCACGCCTGTGACATAAATCACCGCGCCACAATCTCAGATGTGATAATTAGTTCCCCGCTTGCTGGCCCCCACAGACTGGTCAGGAGATAGTATTTTGACACTGGCACATGAAACGAATTCCTAGCGCAGGTAGAGTTAAGTAATATTACTCAAGGCTCAGTTGCTTTGTCTGGACTAAGGACTGGTAACAATTAAATCCCTGCGGTCTTAATGATATTTGGGTGAAGGGCATAGTAAATATAATTCTTTGCCTCTCAATAAACAGAAGAAATTATTCCACATACTAACTTCTGAAACCACTGAGGTCGTTTCGTGACAGTCTCTCTTCACTATTCTTGAGCCTGTGATGCTAAACCCTCTGGGACGCAAAGAGTTATGAACAAGCACCATTTACCCAATATATTTTCCAACGTTGTTTTAATATGTTATTCTACCTATCTTATGTTCATAAGAACCACCATAAAGCATCTGCCGTGGTTTAATGCCCCGTTAAAGCAGTACACAAATGAACCTGGACCAAGAGGTCAGTCAGGGTAGTAGACGTGGTGGCGCGGCCAGGCACTCACTTGTGGATCCTAAGTCAGTCCAGAGTAACACTGGGACCAACAAATGTACTTTATAAGTATAGGTCCCTTTTCCACGCCTTTAGGGGTACTGAGAATATAGGGCTAGACCTATAGTTTTACAGACCTATCAGCACGTGGTGGGTGATGTGATCAGCATCACGCCTGCCGCCTTTACTTCCCAGGACTGAACCTGGTACCCACTCAAGGTTGGCTCGACCTGGGAGTCAAGGTCAATTTTAAAAAAAGTCAGGCTTCGCCAGGACGCGAACCCACAACCTTTAAATCCGCAGTCGGGCGTATAGCCACCAACGCCACGGCGACTCTCCCTTATAAGAATATTAAGTCAAAACTAAAGGATTCCTTTTTACACTTTCGGGAGTATTGGGTAGATCTATATTTTACAAACCAATCCGCACTTGGCGGGTCACGTGACCCACATCACGCCCACAGTCTGAATTTTACCTGAATTTCATTTAAGGTTGGGTCGATTTTGGAAAAAAGATTATTTAAAAAAAAAAAAAAAGTCTGGCTTCTTTCGGATCCGAATGCAAGCGTCTAGCCGATACACCACGGCGGCTTCCCATGAGTATAGGCGGCTGGTATTTGAATTTAATCGCATTGCAACGTTGTGTCAACTGGTCTTTAAAAATTAGAATTAGCAACACAGCGTTAACACGAGACAGTTCCTGGCAATCGTAAGAAAGCCGCCGATATTGTTTACGTATATTATATTTTGGAGGCAGAAACACTCTCTCTCTCTCTCTCTCTCTCTCTCTCTCTCTCTCTCTCTCTCTCTCTTTCTTTCTAATACACACACACACTCTTACCTTCTGCGTTTTTCAGTCTCTCTGTCTCTCTGTCTCTCTCTCTCTCTCTCTCTCTCTCTCTAACACACACACACTCTTACCTTCTGCGTTTTTCAGTCTCTCTCTCTCTCTCTCTCTTTCTAACACACACACATTACGTTTTTTTTGCCTTTTAGTCTCTTTCTCTGTCTGTGTATGTGTGTGTGTATGTGTGTGTGCGTGTGAGCTTGTGTGTATGTTTGTGTGTGGTTTTCTTCCCGTCACCATCAAATCCTATCTTTTTAGTTCGTCTTTTTTTTTTTATTTTGATAATAACTATGTATATAATAAATAAACATACCATATATTATTGATAGAATGCATTTGTGGTCTTAAAGATGGATGTTTGGAAGGACCGAATTTAAGACGGGTCGGCGTACCCAATTTGTAACCCTTTGAAAATAAAGTTCGTTCGTTCGTTCTGTCTCAAATTCGCTGTCAGTGTCCTTGTCAGCTAAGCCCCCTTCCCTGCCCCCACTCACACAGTCTCCACCCCCCCCCCACCCACGCCTTCTCCCTCTATATACGTGCATATCTTTTGTAAACGAATAAATTGAGTTTATTGAGTCTAACCCTTTGATGTTAACAGACTCACCCAAACATCCACAGACTGGCACGCAGACGCCGAGAGATCTGCAAGGACGTAACAACAACATTGACCCGTTTGTATAATACAATGGCAGACCTGATTGACATGGACAGGGAAATATCATTATAGTTTCCGTTTGATGAAAATAATGGAAAGCTTTCCTGTTTTCTTTTTGTATTTGGGGTCATTTTAGGACATTCAATTTGCAGTATATAATAGGTACTTGTATTTAAATCTATAAAGAAAGTTCAAGTATTTAAATATTTGGAAATCATATTCTCGGAGGACGGCAGAATAGATCGGGAAATAGAAGCAAGATGGCAGCGAGCCAGTGCATTTATGTAGCAGCTGACAATGTTATTAGGACATCCAAACATAAGTATGAGCGCCAAGAAACAGATTTTAAACATCATTTTGATACCAACACTGTGATACCACTGCCAGACTTTGACATTATCAAAGGCTAACCTACGTAAAATTAACACCTGTGAAATGATATGCCTAAGAAAAGCCGACAACTTTAACAGCTGAGACAAAGTTAGAAGGGTTGTAGTAGTAGTAGTAGTAGTAGTAGTAGTAGTAGTAGTAGTAGCAGCAGCAGCAACAGCAGCAGCAGCAGCAGCAGTAGTAGTAGTAGTAGTAGTAGTAGTAGTAGTAGTAGTAGTAGTAGTAGTAGTAGTAGTAGATTTTACCCCACCAGAACATCACACATGTGACAAACACCCGATGACACAAAGTGCCACTATGTGGAAGAGGATCACCCGTGGAGAGGTCCCGGAAACCGCGTTCAGCCATTAGGCCATATTTATGACCGGTCTATATTGCGGACCCTGGCAAGAGCCAGAGTAGGGCTTCAAATAACGAAAAATTGCATCCCACACGGGGGTGATAGGGATATTTGACAACTTTTATAAATCCTCTTTTAAAAGCGCACAGTAGATTACGTTAGTTAAAAATCAGTGCAGTGGCACAAAATAAATTTAGTGTGCAGTTTAATCATAATTTAAAAAACAATCACAATATTGTCAGCAAGCACACTTGTTTAACAAAGACATCAGAATCAGGTTCAATGTATTTTTAGCGTTATGTAAATTAAGGATGAAGCGCCGACACAAGAAAAACAGTGAACGGGGCCTCAGCCCTCCTATCAGTTTGTGTGGGGTGATACCAAACTAACTACTGTCTTGTTAAAGTGTGCTGTCTCTTCATTCTTCGCATTAGTCCGAAGTAAACTCCAGCATAAAAGTTCTGGTTGTTCTTCCACTTCTAGACCTTGACACCTCCCCCTCCCCCTCCCAGAAATTGAGCTTCGCGAGCACACCCGTTTCACACATCTGACTTATTTGTATGCAGGCTGTTGGTTTCACACCACTTCAGCAGATACAGTCCGACTTCGAAGGATACACCCTTAATAAGTCGACTTCTGTGACATGCGCTGTGTTTTTCATGGGGAATACCTTTTATTTGTGCAGCGGTTGAGTCGTCGTATTTAGTATGCCTGTTAGCCGTTTTACACGTGGGCTGGCGAAATATCTTATGTAATACTTTTGCCTGTGTATAGTCAACTTATCGTGATCGACTGCTTCCATCGACGGCAAACTGTATTTCTGGTGGCGACTGTTGGCTTTGGCACCTCTAGCAACTAGCTTGTGAATTTACTGCATGCGCATATTTCTGGATTTTGCCGAGACTAATTGTTTGTTCACCAGTTTTTCAAATGTGCAGTGAGGGACATTTCATTTGATTTTAACTGGCACAGGAATGGAGTGACCCAATTGCAGTGAAACTTCGACTACGACTACAACTACTACGACATGCTTGTTGGGTAGGGGGAGTGGGTGTGAGTCTATCCTCCCACTCCCATGGACCCGGAACCCACAGAAGGGGGTTGGGTAAGTGCACAGTAATAATAATAATAATTTGATAACCTGAATGGCAAATAATTGTAATAATATATAAATGGTATTATATGAACTATAAAATAAATAACTGAAAAGGGCGGAGGTCCAAGGCATTCTAGGTTCGGGCTATCATGAATGGAGACATTCAATACAGCAGTCAAACTATCGCCTCGTACAGCGATATTCTGTTTGCTCTACGGCGAAACGTACCGAGTCACACTGGAATGCACTTTCTACTTGATTCTCCTGATCTTCGGTTGAACAGAAACATTTCAAGGTTTGGACTGTAAAATCAATTGACTATACTTCTTCTTAGCGTTCACCGGCTATAAAACTTTGGCTTCATCGTCTATTTCTGGATTTTGGCCTTGTTCCTGAACCTTTAGATTTACTTGCATATCTTCTTTGTATTTCCTACATATCTGGAATATTTACATACATACTGTTGATTCCTCGGCTTCCGGGCATATGCACTCTGACTTAAAGGAAACACCCTTATAAATCGCCGTTTACGACATGCTTGTGAGAAGGCAGTGGGTCTTTTACCTCCACCCACTCAAGATGGGGCACAGGAACCCACACTGTAAAATGTACTATTACTTTTCACATTCCCCCCCCCCCTCTTCTCTCTGCTAATACCACTTTCCGTAATGCAGACGTGCCGGGCTCGATCCCAGCTGCAGACGATTTGGAACCAGACCTCTATGCGCTGGTTTCGCCAGTGGTATCAAGAGCCTACCGTCCAGTGAACGTAAAAGTGCCTAGTTTTTCTTGTGAAACCCCCACCGAGATAAATTGAATCAGTGAATCATATACCCACTCAAAGAACTTACTACAGAATAAGAGATACCAGCTGAGTTATGTTGTGTATCTGTGTAGTATTGTTTTATTCGTATGTGCTGACGAAGGCTCAATAGCAGCAACGTTCACGTTTTGTTTGTATTTGTTATGTTGTGACGCTTGCTAATATACTTCTCGTTCTGTTTTATATCTTTTCTTGGTATAAAATAAGAGTCCGTCTGTGATAAATATGGCATGAACAATAATGCCGAGAAAAGCAAGATTCTGGTTAATAGCAACAATAATCAAGTACCTACTAACATACAGATACAAGTGGAAAAACTAGAAGGTGTCTCGGCTCACTCATATGTAGCGATGGCAGCTGTACCAAAGATATCAAGACAAGGCTTGATATGGCAACAGCCGCGATGTCCCAGCTGAAAACTATGTGGATGAGCAAATTCAGCATCACAGTTGAGGTCACTAGATACACATCACTGGTACTGTCTATTTTCTGAGACAGATTTGAGAGTTGGACTCTCACTGTTGAAATGGAAAGGAGGACTCAAGACTTTTGAATGTGTATGCTACAGACACATTTTACGAATTCATTCATTCAGTAGCATGTCCCTCGCGGAACCTCGCTGCCATAACAACCCTCCGGAAAACCTTCCTATCCTGAGCAAGATGTCCTGCGTCTGATACACCCATCTGGAGATCATCTGCCACATCCTTCACCCATCTTCTCCTTGGCCTTCCTCTTCCTCTCTTCCCAGGCATATACCCCTCCATTATTGTTCTCTCTAGACTTCCATGACGTTTCAAGTGATCAAAATATTTCAATTTTCTTTGTTTTATTGTCTTTACTAGCCAACCCTCTTCAATATTCAGCTCTTGAAGTATGGATGCATTTGTTCTTTTCTTTACCCAAGAAATTCTTAGAACCTGTCTGTAACATTTATATTCAAATGCATTTATGCGCTGTTCCGCTTGTTTAGTAAGTGTCCAGGTCTCACAGGCGTATGTTGCAATGGGAAAGATGCATGCTCTTAAAAATCTGACCTTTGTAATTCTATCTGTACAATTCCATAATTTATTCAGTTGATTTAGTCTTTGAAGAGCAATTGATAGTCGCCGTTTAATTTCTTTCATTGTGTCACCATTGTTGGTAACCAGTGACCCAAGATATTCGAAATTTTCCACCACTTCCAATCTTTCCTCATTAACATATATTTCCTTCTCCATGGCAGTTTTGTTTGTATGCATTATCTTTGTTTTTGCTGTGTTAAGAAATAAGTTATGATTTTCACTATTTCTTTGGAGTGAGGTTAATAAGTTTTCTAAACCATTTTGTGATGTTGATAGTAATACTGTATCATCAGCATAACGAATTTCTGGTATTTCATGACCACCGATGTTTAGGGCATCATATTGTTCCTTGTTTATATCATCTCTTACATTTCTCATTATATTTTCGGCGTACAGGTTGAACAAATACGGTGACAGCACACATCCCTGACGGACTCCTTGCTTTACGAATTACTGTAGTTATTTAGAACATGAAACTAACAAATATGTCAGAAAATATACAAATTTGCAGGATATCAGGAGCCTCTCTTGGCAGTGATGAAGCGCCGCAAGCTGGCTTGGTGGGGCACGTGGTGAGACTTGATTCGATTGCAAAAACTACTTCAATGAACACTTGGGAAAAGGGGGGGGGGGAGGGGGGGTTAGTAGAAGAAGAGGAGGACTAAGAAGATACTGTAATGACAACAGCAATAAATATACAGGACTTAGTTATCGCACACTTAAGTAGTGGGGTAGCGTAATACGACGCGCATTTCAGAAATCGATCTCTCTTTATCCTTAGTAAAAGATGGCGGCCAAAAGTGATTGGTTCTTTCTGGCGGGTTTATATATCCTTAGTAAATATCGATCGGGGCACCCGCCCTCTTTGTCCTTAGTAAATATCGATCGGGCGGTTGGTGATGGTAAAAGTGATTGGTTTTAGGGAAAGGTATAGGAAATCTTCATAACTGCAGGTGACAGGTGGCGTTATATAAAACGGGGGCAGG